>CAOLHI010005454.1:0-68909 GCA_948474755.1 Ctenosaura bakeri
GATTGTATAAGTTGAATGTGAGCCAACAGTGTGATGCCGCAGCAAAGAAGGTTAATGCTATATTGCCCTGCATTAAAGGAAGTATAGTTTCCAAGCTGAGGGAACTAATAGTCCTGCTAGATTCTGTACTGGTCAGTGAGCATGGTTCAGCAATGGAACCAATTGCCTAGAGAAGTAGTAGATTCTCCTTCTCTGGACATCTTCAAAAAGAGGCTGGACATCTACTTTCTGAGGATGCTTTGGCTGGAGATCCTACACTGTCCGATAGGCAGTAGACTCAATGGCCCATGAGGTCCCTTGCAACTGTATGATACTATGAATTCTCTGGGCCACTTTAGCTTAGGTGAAGTTCTACCATCTCTTTTACATCCCAGCCTTTTTTTTTCAAACAAGAAGTGGCATGGAAGTTAACAGTTTCAGATTAAATATAAAATCTACCAATGTAGTGAGTCATGTCACTTAAATGTATCTTTTAAATCGGAGCACTCTTTTTTCATTCCATTCTTCAGACCCTTTTTCTTATTCACTCAACCTATCATAACAATTAGAAGCTATTTCTTCACTCACTACCCACTCAACTTTAATACCTCCCCGGGAGTCCTCCTGTAACTCCTTTCACAAGACAATGAAGCCTAAATATGATGAAACTCAGCTTTCAAAATGTTCCAGTGAACTGTACAGAATCTATACAATTCAAAGGGCAAACATAAATAGATAAAAGCAAGCAACTTCACTAGGTTTAATACCTCTTTATTCTATTGTGCACATCATTATTTAAATAACAAGATCGAAGCTGACTGCAGCAGTGCTGCTGATGGGATCTCCCATGTCAGACAGGTTTTGCTGAGGAGCCAAATTAAATGTGGCAAACAGCTACTGTGCAGCAGCAGTACTTCCGTGTGTGTGTGTGTGTGTGTGGGCGAGGTGACACTGATGGAAGATTCCCCCCCCCAAAAAAAAAAGCAGCGGCACCATAGGTAACACTTCTTAGCACAGAAAGGCATGGTAAACCTGAAATCTCCCTGGAAACCAAGATGACTAAACTGAGGCTGTCATACTTTGCCCATATCACAAGAAGACATGACTCACTAGAAAAAAGAATAATGGTTGGTAAGGTAGAAGAGAGTGAGAAAAAAGGAAGACTACATTACAGATGTATAGACTCAGTCGAGGAAATCATGTTCCTGCATCTGCAAAACCTGAGCAGGGCAGTTGAGGACAAGGTGACTTGGTGGCCACCGTAAGTAGAACTCAACTTGATGGCAGTTAACAACAATTGAGGTCATAGTAAGGTTCAACTGCATGTCAATCACATTTGTAACTCAGTTTGATAAAATAAAATAAATGGAATGACTAAATGAAAATTCTAGTTTAAAGTTTTGCTTCAGTTTTACATCTTAGCTCTGTGTGTCATTACTTTCCTACTTTTCTATATGTGTTTCTTACTCTAAAATATGGCCTACAACATCTAGTATTCACTGGTGATCACCCATCCTGGCTTTTTGTTGGCAGCAAAGCCAAAATAAGGGGAGAGAAAAGTTTTACAAGGAAGAAGTCAACTTGCACCATATCCAAGTCTCTGGTAGTCCGGGAACACAATCAAAATGCCACCAGAAAACCAGATTGAGGTATGGTAGTTCTAATTCATTTCCAACACCCATAGGCTGGGAAGATTTTGAATTAAGCACAGCTTCAGTTAGTCTATGGCTATTTTGGACAGTTAGGACCATGGTCTTACATAACAGAAAATGCCATTAGATTCCATGGAACTTACTTCTGGTTAGACATGTATTGGGGTGCACTTTGAACTTCTCATACAATAAACTTACTGTCTTCACTTAAAGGAGGTAATTTTATTTTTGTGAATGCAAGTTGATTCTGGCATATGCAATGAAACTCAAGAGGGGACTATTGACTAAGAATGATATATCAATAACTTAAGAATATATATGAATATAAGAGGAGCCACATTGGATCAAATCAAGGGCCTATTTAGTCCTAAATTCTCTTCACACAGTGACTGGCCAGTTGTCCATAAGAAGCAGTGCATGAACATATATCTTACTACTAAATAATTATATAGATTTATGAGCAATTAACTGTTTCTATGTGAGGATTAGCATAAAATAAATACTAGTTTTGTTTCTCATATTTAATTCTTTGCAAGATATTTTCACAGTTCTGCACATGCCAAGCAAAATATCTTATCTTTAAAACTGATTTCTCTGCTGGTTGTGTTTATTATGGCTGGGATCCAAAATCCTACTCAGTCTCACAGCCAAGAGTAATGGAACTTTTGACATTTTGCTTTCAAAGCTTGAACACATGCCATATCCCAACCTCTACCTTTGAAAGTCCCCTTAGTTTTCAAAATAAATTTGTTAGGTAGCATGGAAGGGGAATAGTGTGAGAACACAAACCAATGTTCCCAGTTAAGGGAATTAATACCTGTTATTTGGTGTCCTTTTGTTTTGTTTTGTTTTTATCTGTTCAAATATGCATTTAATGCACACTAACAAAGCAAAATGTTTATTTCAGATGAATGATATGGAACTAATGTAGTTTTTACTTTGGAATGTACAATTCTGTGCTAAATTTCTGAACATGAAGGACTGAAACATCCTCAAGAACTCCAAAAATTGTCAAACACTACAGGCAATTCATTGGTGAATATCTCCTTCTCTGAGCAACATTCTTAAGACAGTGTTGACTGTGAACTTACAGCCATATTGGGGTGAAACTTGAACCCATTTCAGTTCAAGATCAGGTCTAATCTAGATAAAGGAATAGCCTTGGTGGGTCAAGTAGATTATCAAGGCTGGGAAAAGGATAGGAGAAATGTGAATCTGGTAATGTTTCTGGTAGGGATGGAAAGAGTATTCAAAAATATTTAGAAAATGATCAAAAGCATATTTTGAGTGTCAAGAAACTCTGATGAGAAGAATACTGATGACAATTTTCACAGTTCAAGGGTTATTCCACAAACAATTCACACATGGTTGTTTTCTACAAAGAATAGCATTTTCTGTGCAGGAAACAGTATCTTCTGCATGGTAAATAATACTTCAGTGCAAAAATATTAGTTTCAGTGCATAAAATGTTGTTTTCTGTGCAGAAAAAAAGCTGTATTTGGGAATTTGTTCTGTGCAAAATTCCCACGTTACTTTGCATTTTAAAAAACAGGATTTTTTGTGTAGGGATTAATATTTTTGCATTGGAAAATTATTTTATTATTATTTTCCATGCAGAAAATGCCATTTTGTGCACAGAAAATGCTGTTTTCCCTACAAAACAATCACACAAAACTTTTGTGCAGAATAAGGTACAAATTTGCAAATAGCCTTCAAAAATTGCACTGTTTTCAAAGATTTTCTTGTAATGAGAAGAAAGTTTCTGAAATTACTCATCGATAACTTTCAGAAGAAACTTAGTGAAAAATTCAATGCCTAGTTCCTGGTTTCAACAGTACTGTTGATCAAGATATCCTTTCAGCTATGTTCCATGGGCTGGGAACTGAGGCCTCCATGGGTTGATTGACTAAGCCTGTTTCAACTGACTAGACAGTTTCCAGAAAGTGATGCTTTATGTGAATTATGTGAAAATTATGATTTAAACCATAGGTTTAAACCATATTGTCACATTTATGCTTCTTCAGTTTTCTAAGACATCTCTGCCAGGTGGGGCAGTTGAAGTTCTGAACCAATACTTGGGACAGAAGCTTGGGTTGACAAAACAGGGTCTCTGGGGAGGGATTCTCCATCTTTTCATAGAATCATAGACTCATAATGTTGGAGGAGACCATAAGAGCCATCAAGTCCAATTCCCTGCCATGTAGGAATACACAATCAAAACACTCGCAACAGATGGCCATTCAGTCTCTGCCTAAAAAAAAAAAAAACGGGGAAAAAAAAGAGGAGACTCCCCTCACATTCTGAGGCAGCATATTCCACTGTCAAACAGCTTTTACTGTCAGGAAGTTCTTCCTAATGTTTAGGTGAAATCTCTTTTTCTGTAGTTTGAAGCCATTTCTCCATGTCCTACTGTCAGAAGAAGCAGAAAAAAAAAGCTTGCTTCATCTTCCATATGGCATACTTTCAAATAGTTAAATATAGCTATCATTTCACCACTTAACATTCTTTTTTAGAAGCTAAACATACCCAGCTCCATAAGCTGTTCTTCATTGGGCATGATTTGCAGGCTTTTTGTCATTTGGTCCCTTTTGGGACAGATTCCAGCTTAGCAATATCTGTCTTGAATTGTAGTACCCAGAATTGGAGACAGTGGCCATTTCTGCACTAGACTGTTATAGTTCTATTATTCCACTTTGAACATCCTACGGAATCCTGGGGTTTGCAGTTTAGGGTGGGACCTTTGAGGATTCTACAGGATGTTGAAAGTGAAATAATAGCATTATAACAGTCTAGTGTAGAAATGGCCAGTATTTCAAGTGAGATCTGACCATAAAGTGGTACTATTACATCCCTCAGTCTAGACCCTATTTTCCTATTGATGCAGCCTAGAATCATATTGGCTCTTTTAACTGCCTCAACCCACTGTTAACTCATGTTCAGTGTGTGCAACTGTGTGCAACTGTGACACAACTGCAACTGTTTCAGGCCAATATCACCCATGCTATATCGGAGCATTTCAATTTTTTTTTCTTCCTAAGTGTAGTACCTTGTCGAAATTCAAGTTGTTCATTTTGGTACATCTCTCTAATTTGTTAAGGTCATTTTGAATTCTGATCTTGTTCTTTAGGATTTAATCTACCCCTTCTACTTTGGTGTCATCTGCATATTTGATATGCATGTATTCTCTTCCACCATCCATGTCATTTATAAAGATGTTGAATAGGACTAAAACCGGACAGCATTTCACCAGTCACTGCTCTCGAGAATGAGGAAGAGCCATTTGTTAGCACCCTTTGGGTTAGGTCAGTCAACCAATTACAAATCCACCTAACAGCAGCATTGTCTAGCCTATATTTTTCTAGCTTGTTTGCAAGAATATCATGAGGATCTTGTCAAAGGCCTTACTGAAATCAGGATGTGTTACAATCACAGCATTCCCTTCATCTAATAATCTTGTAACTCTCTTTAAAAAAAAAAGTCTAACATGACTTGTTTTTGAGAAACTCATGTTGACTTTTAGTGTTTATGGCATTCCTTTCCAAGTGTTTACAGACTGACTGCTTAATTATCTGCTCTAGAATTTTTCCAGGTATGGATCTCAGGTTGACTGGGCAGTAATTGTTTGGGTCCTCTTTTTTTCTGTTTTTAAAGATGGGGACAATATTTGCCTTCCTCCAGTCTGCTGAGACCTCTCCTATTCCTTAGGAATTCTCAAAGATTACTGCCAATGGTTCTGAGACTACTTCTGCCAGTTCATTTAATACCCTTGAAAATAGTTCATCTGGCCCTGGAGACTTGAATTCATGTAGACGAGCCACATATTCTGGTACTTCCCTTTCACCTATTCTGTGCTGCATTTCTCCTACTGCATCATCTACTCCATTTTCCCCAGCTGGAGCACTGTTTTCCTTTTGGGAGAAAACTGAGGAGAAGAAGGTGTGGAGCAGTTCTGCCTTTCCTCTGTCCTCTGTTAGCATTTTGCCATCTTTTCTTCATAGCGACCCTACCATTACTCTGTTGTTCCTTTTGCTATGCTATGTTGCTATGTTATGTTGTTCCTTTTGTTCCTTTTCTTCATAGTGACCCTACCATTACTCTGTTGTTCCTTTTGCTGTTGTTCCTTTTTATTAACTTCTCTAGCATGCCTGAATTTTTTTCTGTGCTTTTCTGATGTTCCCCCTACACTTGCTGGCTATTTGTTTGAATTCCTCTTTGGTGATTCCCTTTTCCATTTCTTATACATGTTCCTTTTAAAACTTAGCTGAGTTAAAAGCCCTTTAAGTATCTATCCCAGTTTCTTTAACCACCTCTCATTTGTTTCCCTCATTAAAACTGTTTGAAATTGTGCTTTCAATATCTCATTTTTAAGAAACTCTCATCCATCATAAACTCTCTTCTCTTAGTATTTCTGACCATAGGATCACTCCCAGTATTTCCCTAAGTTTACTGAAATCAGTTTTCTTAATGTCTAGAACACATGCCTGACTAGGCATGGTGTCCCAATTCTGCAGTACAACAAACTCCAGGAGAACATGGTCACCTAAGGATCCCACCCCTTCATTTGTTAACCAGGTAATCCTTGTTGGTTAGGATCAGATGTAAAATAAGATGGAGTGCCACTTGTCCTGGACAGGGTTGTGGGTGAGTTATACTTCCCCTGAAACATCAGGTTCATGGTTTGGGAAAGCTCCTAGTCATTTGGTGCCCAAATAAGATCAGTGTACAAAGATGCCTTCATTGTAAGATAGATTACTATTAACTGAAGAAGATTCATCATCATCTGAATGCATTTGGCATTTTCTTCTGCTACAAGAACTATCGTTGTTTGATAAGTATTCAGTTCTTAGCATTATTACAAGAGTATTTTTCTTTTGCTTGTCTTATATTTGGTGGACTGTTTTCAGTTAAAGAAAAAAGAATAGGCATTTCCCCCAGTATCAGGAAACTTTATTACAGACAAGGAGAACCCTTGATGTGTTGAAAACTTTGGCAGTTGGGGATGGTGGCATCAACACCATTGGTATTTTGTGCAAAAAAAAAAAAAGCATTTTCTGTGGAAGATTGTTCTTTTTTTTTGGCACAGAAAACAAGATTTACTGATCAGGAAGAAAGTCTATAGCATAGACAACATGTTTATTTGATATTTGCTTGATTGCTTTATTATAATTATATTTTTAATATTATATTTTGTAAATTTATGTGTAAATTTACATTACATATAAACAGCTTTGGAAATGCTTTAACTAACAATTAGACAAACTAGATTTGTACAAGCTTCTACGGGATAATTGGGTCTTTACTCTTGCATAGGTTTTTGCCTGGTTTATTATCTATCTACTGCTGACTGTAGTGAAACAAGTGTTGTCCTAAATTGTTGTGTGGGGGAGCAGTCTGATAAACTTAGCAACTTGACTTGTCTTGTCTTTCTGAACCTGGTCTTTTACCATTTCAGTATTATCATGCTATTGTGATTCTGTGTGTGTCTCTATTGTTTATATGGAGAGAATTAGCCCTCTATATAATAATTTTGTCTTGAAAAAACCTAACTGATTACAATAGAGAAATGTAAGGAGAGACTGAATGCAAAAGGGTATAATCATGCAAAAATCAGGGTGGTTGAATACTTGACTAATGTGATACATATAGACTGAATTGCTTCCCTCTGAAAAGTTGTAAATAAATTTCCTTCTGGTGTGGTTGGTAAAATATTACAATATGGTTGCAGATTACTCTGTAAAACTAAAGCAGAAACCAATTATGGTTTTAAATTGAACAAGACGTATAAGCAATGCAAATATTGCACCTCAAGTAACTAAAGTTGTAAATATATTTACAATTTCTAATTGGATTTTTATTTTATTTTTTTATAAAGATGTATTCATTATATTTAGAGGGAAGCAAATTCTGATGAACCAAAAAGATGTCTCTTTAGGAAATAAATTTGTCTTTCTACATGTGAAAAAAACCTTTTGAAAATTGGCACTTGACTGAAAAGAAAATGATTGCTAGTAATTATGGAGCTAGCCTTATAAAGTTTTTTTTAAAAGATGTGTGTATTTGTTTTTTATATCTATCAAGGAATGACTGAAGTGGATATCCTACTTCATAGAGGACGTTCTTCCATAATCTGAATTAGGAAGTGGGTCACTCTTGTGAAAACAGCAGAAACCCACAATTCTTTTTTATGAAAATTGGTGTGGAAACCTCTTGAAAAGATAGCTATGCCAGGAAGATAAGATCTTTTATTTTATTGATCTATCATGTGAACTGATCCTATCATATGTAGGAATAATCCTTCTGTATATTTTTTAGTATCCTAGCCCATAAGTATTAACAATAAACTTCTTTACCTCATACATAAAATGGTATAAAGGAATACTGCCCAAGATTGTGTGGAGAATCTTAAAATCCTCTCTTGCTGGGCATACTTGCAAGTGGAGTGGCTTTCTCCATTGAGAGAGCTGATCCTCTCATATTTCTTTCTGTTTGCTTTAGGGAAAAAAATAATATGAAAAAAAGAATGCTATTTTTTATATAACCTTTGCAGCATTGAATTGAACTGCCAGTAACCACTGGACTGAAGCCAGGTTTTACAAGATGGCTGCTACTTACTCCAACAAACTCTTTCATTTCTTGGACAATAGTTTCCTGAAGAACCCACATATTGGTCCTTTCCGCACCGGACTATTGAAATGGTGCAGAGCGACCTCCAACGGAGGTCTTCTGCATCGTGGAGTGGACTGGGGCAGATTACTTTTTGTAGTTCCACAACTCAGTCCACTCTGGAGCGACCAGAACTGGTCGTGCAGCATGCTTTTTAAAACTTTTTAAAAACGCAGGGTGCTTTTTAAAAACCTCTTTTTAAAAACCTCTTTTAAGAGGTTTTTAAAAAGTACAGAGCGCGGACCCCATGTCGCTCCGTCGCCATGCTCCGGTGCAGATTTGTAGACGAGCACTAGTGCGTGCCTGCAGATCTGCCGGGGGCGGGCTTTAGGCTGGCGAGCTTCTCTGGTTGGTGGAGAGCCTCCACCAACCGGAAGCCACCATTTTGGATGCCGGAGCAGTGCAGAGCAACGAGCTCGCAGTGCTACTTGTCCCGACAGACTCGCCTGGACGCTGAAGAAATCCGGTGAGTCCCGTTTTTGCACGGTTCATTTCTCACGTGTGGAAAGGGCCGTTGTCGTGATACTGTTGGGAATACATCAGTTCTAACCACTGGTCATGCTGGCTGTGAATGATAAAAGTTGTAGTTGAATCTCTGGGGACCTAAGGGAGCCCTGGTGGTGCAGTGGTTAAATGCTAGTACTGCAACCACAAGGTTGTGAGTTCAATCCTGCCGGGCTCCAAGGTTGACTCAGCCTTCCATCCTTCCACAGGTCGGTAAAATGAGTACCCAGCTTGTTGGGGGCAATTAGTAAGACACATTGTAAACTGCTTAGATAACACTCAGTTGATAAGTGGTATAGAAATAAAATTTCTATTGCTAAGAATCTTAGTCACAACACACGATTCCAGCAGTTCTAATGCAGAGTTGAAGAATGTGCAGCCTTCCAGATGTTGTTACAAGTGCCATCATCCCTTAGCATTGACTGTTAGCTACAGCTGATAGGAACTGTAATCTGAAACCATATTTCTCCCAAGCCCTTTTGATGAAGTGGTGCATTATTACAGATCAACTATCCTAGTACATGTGTGCATACAAGAGAGAGAGAGGGAGGGAGAGAGAGAAAGAATGACCTAAAAAACTAATATTTCTGCATGAAGATGCTTCTGTGTGTCATCCTGTCACAGTCTCAGCAGTGCCTCTGCCAGGAAGAGACTGTGTTACCCTGTATGTTGAGAGTCCCAGGAGGGGTGCCCAAATAACCAAACAACAACACAAGATGGGGAAATTAGACTCGAGCGCTCTCTTAAGCGAACGAGAGGCAGGGTAACTTTAGCTGGGATCTTTAACCCTATGTATACAGCGTCAAGTCAGAGAGCGGCTAGACAAGTTTTAAAGCAACAAATGATATTTTATTGAAGACAAACAACATGAAAGACATAACATACGCTAGATAACTGAGAAATAGAAATAGAGAGTTTTAGGGGAATGGGTAATATGACACCTGGTCTCGTAGTCCTGAAGAGAAGAGGAGGTTGCAGGGGAAGAAACTCAGCATGGTTCGCTGAGGGGAGCTCACTGGACAAAACGACAGAAAGGCAGGATAGCAGTCTGGCATGTTCTGAGGAAGGCTCAGAATTGGGGACCTTTATAGGGTGGATTTCACCTACAGGCCATGCCATGCTCGGTGAGAACAAAAGGGGATTTGTAGCTGGACAAAGGCGTTGGAAAAGGTCAGATTTTACATGATGGACTTAGCGCTTGATGACAATAGTATGGCCAGTATGCAAATGGCCCAACATAAAGGAATGGCTCAGCACTCGGCCGTGTGTCTTTGTGTAGATTCGCGGTGAGCAAGGCCGGTTTGCAAAAAGGTGTTCCCTGAAGCATTGGAGAGGCTTAATTTGCCTGCCTAAATGAGGTTTGGAATTTACAACCATTAACGGTCGCGCCTAATACGTGCTTGTCCGGTGGACCTCTGCAAACACATTGAGTAGGGTGGCAGAGAAAGGTCAAGTAAAGGCCAAATTGTTTGATATCAAGAGATATCTAGTGCTCTCACCAGACATATCATAACCGTAGTAACAACTGTGCCAGGAAGGCTCCCCTCCACACTTCACCAGCTCCCTGTGGAAGGGAGTGCAATGGTCCCACCTCTTCCTTCTGCAGTGCAGCCAGGCAGTTTCCATTGCTGTGCTGGGGAAGGAAGCGTCACCAGCACGCTTCAGGTCCTTCCACATGGCTGGGAAGGGTGAGAGTGTTTTGTGAATGTGGCACACACACATCACTTGGGGGAAAGATGGCAGTCCAGCAACAATGTAATGTGGAAGCACAACCAGCTGACCACTGCATCCTGGCCTCACAGGAGCACAGCCCTATCATGTGGAAATGGCCATAGCTGATTGCTCTACTGAGATCAGGAACAGTGTATCCATTCATTTCAGCAGTATGAAATGTTCATTCAAAACATGGCCAATTATATCAACATTAATCTTTCATACTGAAAAATCCAAGTCAAAAAGTTATACTTAAATACACATTTCAACACATTCTTCAACATATTTTGCCAGAAAGAGCACATATAGATTTTATGTTAAACACATGTTTTAAATAAATATGACTTGTTTTTGAACTGATAAGTTCATCAGAGAGTTCAGAGAAACCTGGATCATAAAGGATAACCATACTCCTACCTCTTCTTTAGCCTAGAAAGTGTGATTCAGGTCAGGCCACTTCAGACTTAGCAAAACCTAACTGATAGCATTGCAATAGACAAAGCATAGTAAAAAGGTGGTAAGCAGAATCTCACCAGTAGGTACAGGATGGAATTCGGGGTGAATTATCCAATCCCCTCCCAGCCACAGAACCCCTTTTGACTATGCTGCTCATACCGTTGGCTTGATTGGCCCTCAAATCATTTTCATCTCATGATAACCCTAAGGTGAACCTAGCATGGAGATTTCTTGGCAATGTTTGTTCAGAGGGGGCTTGTCAGTACCTTCCACTGAGGCTGAGAGAATGTGACTTTCTGAAGGTCATTCAGTGGGTTTCCACAGCTAAATGGGGATTCAAAGTGTAGTTTCCAGAGTCCTAGGCCAACACACAAACAATTCCACCATGCTGGCTCTTAGGCTGCTCATGTAGCACTGCCTTTATGTTGTACCTATAGCAGTGTTACATGTCGCTTATATACCGCTGCCTAATTTGGAAATGCTCCTGCCCTACGATTCTGCTTGTCACCATCTCCCTTTATGATGGCATATCTGTTTCAATGCTACAAGCATAGGCTAAAATGAAAAAAGTTACTGCTGGTATGCTCAAGACTATTTTGAGTGGGTTTTTCTTTCTATGTTCTTGAAACTTTTCAGTGTTACAAAAATCATTTGCCATATAAAATGACTTCTGTTCTAGAAACATAAGTTCAAATTATTCAGATTGACATGTGGAACTAGTCACCCAGTTCTTTGGATCCTGGCCTTAGCTTTTTGCAAGTCTATAAACAGGTTGATAACCGGGATGCACTCTGCAATTCCTAATTCATGTACATATTTGCAATGCTTCATGCAGTCATTTGCAAGGCTAAACACATTCCTGGATAATAGCTGCAGTTTAGATAATGGTGAGAATACAAAATGTCACTTCTTCCTTCAGTCCATAAAGCACACAGTATGTTGCTGACGTATATTTCCTCAAGCCCGGAGGGCTGTGTGAATAGCAATATAAAAGCCACCGTCCTCATTATCTAGGAGTGCGGTGGGGTCAGTGGGAAGGAAGCTCTGCTAAAAGCAAAACAGCCATTATGTGGAGATTTTCTTACACATCTACAAGCAGTTCACTACAGACATTTCTGTCCTTTGTCATTACACAAGTTAAAGTTATGCATTAATGAAAACATTTTCATGTTACCTTTGAAACTAACTAAGGACAGTTCACAGTCTAATAGGGATGTAGTGCTTGCAATGAATTATTTTAACAATTTTCTTTCTCCTGAAAAAAATAAAGTATTCAAAAACCATAGTTTTTATAACCTATTCACAATTTAGGTCCTCATTCTGCATAAAATTAAAACTTGGTTGTTTTGCATAGGAAACAGCATTTTCTGCACAGGAAACAGAATTTTTGGTGCAGAAAATAATATTGTCTTTGCTTTACCCATGATCGTATCATATATATGTTTCCTTTCACCACTTTCCCCCCTTTTTTTTCTTTTCCTCTTTTCCTCCTCCCAATCTCTTTTTGTGTTTGTATCTAACAGATATTAGATAAACTAGGCCCAGCCTAGTCCTCCTTGAACATGAATAGGATAGTGCTAGGAGACAACCTCTCAAAAGGTCCTCCTCACCCAAGGGTGGGTCACCTGCTTGCCTGGTTACCAGCCTCACCAAGATAGTTTCCTCCTGAGCAGCCCTCCCACCACCACCCCAGCTTATCAAAAGATATCTTTCTAAACCATAGCCACTCTCCAGGTTTCAAGGCTAGAGAGGCTATGAGTCTATACCTAATGTTATTTCCCCTTATCTCTGGCTCCCTAAAGCTGAAGGATAATTCTAAAAAAACTTCTTTTTGCCCTAAAGTTGTCTGTGGGTTTTCACAACAGTGTTCACGAAAGCTTTGCCCTATATTGCCCTGCAAAGGAACTAGCTATTTGGAATAGCGCTACTCAGGCCCTTTCCGCAATGCACCTTTTCGCGGAGTTGGGGTATGGGGGATCATGGGAGCAGCCTCTAGCAAGAGGCTCTTGCGTCCTGGTTCCTTCAGTTCCACAGCTGCTGCCTGCTTGCACGAGAACCCCGCCTCTTTCTTCCGCAGTGCTGCCTGGGAGTTTCCCAGGCTGTGCTGGGGCAGGAAGCATGAGTGCTGTGGCTCCGGAGCTCCACACTTACAGCAAGTGTGCGTGGAGCACCAGAGTGGTGTGCAATCGCACACCATATTCGGCTCACAGCCGAAAATGAAAAAGTGTGCAGTCAGTGCCTGCCAGCCTCTGAAGCATCGCACAATTGTGAGTGCGCCATGTGGATTGCTCCACACATTCACATGACGCTCGAGCAGCCCTTTCATATGACAAATGCCATGCGGAAAAAACCTAAGACTCAACCATTCCTTCCTCATGAAGCAGTGCAAGGTAAGTGATTCAACCAACCTTCTGGAATAAACAACTGGGAAGACAAAAATTCCTAGCTGGCTTCAAAGCAACCAACCATAACATGCACGGGCCAAAAGGGTATGAGGGGTGGAGCAAACCACAGTAAATGAGGCTAGAGCAGGGTTGATGCTGGCTTAAATATGTGGCTTGTTCTGCCCTGGCATATATTGTCACTGTTCTGAATGTTGTGATGCCTTTAAATCTTTCTGTCATGGAGAAGGATAATGGCAGCACTATTAAAAATCCCTAGATTGGTTTATATTTGTACAATCCCAATTGCAGAAAGAGCTATTAATGTGTTTATTAAGCAAACATAAGAACAGCATTGTTCTGTCAAACATCAAAGGTGGGCAACCTTTAGATCTCCAGATGTGATTAGATAGCAATTTCCATCAAACCAAGCCAGCATAGCCAATGGTGGGGAATGCTGGGGGTTGAAATCCAGCAATATCTGGAAGAAAGCACATTCTACAACCCTACCATACATACTAAACATATGGACATGTAAACACAACAAGTATTAAGAAAAATATATTTGACTTCACAAAGGTATACTGATGCGAATAATGAAAAACAGTAAGCCAAGAGTGTGTTAATAAAAATGCATTATATTACAGATTGGAGGATTAAAAGATCTGTGAATAATATTAAGGCAACTAATATTAGGATAAAGAGATTTTCTGGATTATCTCTACAGCATTGTTGAAATTGTCTCCCAGGAGACTAATAATGCTTAGTTTACAAAACAAAATCCCCACAAGGATCTAAATCTGACAAATCAATATAAAGGGACTTATTTATATAAAGAGACTTGCATTTATTTATTCATTTTCTCTCATTACAAATTATCTCAATCTATTTAAAGTCAGAAGTATGTAACAAGACTCGAGATGGCAGTATTATAGTGGAATGGAGATGCTATAGTGAATTTTGACTGAGGAAATTTTGCTACTTTATCATGTGCACACTGGTAAGACCCCATTAAAGTTGTTGGGCCCCTGGAGCAGTTCAAAGAGCAGGGGGACCTTGACATAGGCGTGTGAGCTATTCTCAGAGTGGCAGAACAGAAATGAAATAAAGTAATAGACAATCAATCAATCAATCAATCAATCAATGCCACAGTCAATCAATGAGTGGCTAGAGAAGATGGGCAGTCCAGGGAAGTAGGATAAGAGCATTCCTTCCAATGATCCTCCAGCAATCTGGTTCAGTCGACCTCCCCCATTTCCCACCGCCTTCTGTTGCATTCTGTGCATGTAATTCAGTGATTGTAAGGTTCTAATTCTCAAAATGTGCTGCTATGGCACAAGGCAAGATCTGCTTGGGAGGAAATGGAGACTATAGCCATTTCTGCACTAGACTGCAACAGTGCTATTATTCCACTTTCAACATCCTTTGGAATCCTGGGGTTTGCAGTTTAGGGAGGGGCCTCCAAAGGCTTCAAATAGCACTGTTGCAGTCTAGTGCAGAAATGGCCTATAAACCCCTCTATTTTTTCTATTTGGGTCCCCATTGAGGGATCATGAGTGTGCAGATATAACCCAGTTTACTGCTAGGTGGCAAGGAAACCACACAGTGGTGTTGCACTCACATGAAATCTTCATCCATCCCTCCATGGTTTCCTTCCCAAGCCAGTGGACTAAAGAGAGGGTAGAGTGGATGATACCTCCACTATCTGATACCTGAAGCTGTGCTTCATGCCATGCAAACATTATTTCAGCTATACGTAATAAAGCTGTGGCCTGTTCTTTCCCATTATTGGTGTGTTTCTTGGCCCTCTGCACCCTATCTGGCTTCTTGTCAGTAAACCTGAAATACAAAATTCAAGAGACAACATCACAAAATACCTATTATAAACCCTGCAACTTCAATGAAACTAACAGTCTGATCCCATTCATTATTACTTCAGTAACACAAAAAATGTTGATGATCACAAGAACAACCCATTGCAACAAGGGACACAGCAGCACCTGCAAATCTCTGTATGTGGGTAGTGGGGGAAAAGATCTATGCTCAGGGAACGATCATGAGTTTTGAAAGAATCTGAAATTTAGTTCTTTGTCTGTTAAACAGGCAGTTCAACTGTTTACACATCTAATCTGAAGTAAAAGAAATCTGTTGGTGTTTGTGCATATATTGAAATAAAGACCCTTTTCGCATTAAGGCTTCTAGCGCAAGCGGGGGAGGGCAGCTCGCGCAAGAAGCCTTTTCCGGGAGGCTGCCGTTTCTGCCCCTCCTTCCTTCCGCAGGCAAAGGAACAAGCGGGGAAGCAGCAGCCTCCCGAGGCGGAGGCGGCTCGCGCGTCCGCCCCCCACGAAGCAGGAGGCTCGCGCATCCATCCCCCCACACGCGTGAGAAAGGAGGCTGTCGCGCCCGTCCCCCCGCGCACGCCAAGCAGGAGGTGTCACGTCCGTCCCCCCCGCATGCGAGAGAAAGGAGGCTGTCGCGTCCATCCTCCCCACCCGCGCGCCAAGCAGGAGGTGTCGCGTCTGTCGCGCTAGCTCCCCACCCTGCCCCTTCCTTCCACAGGGGCGGAGGGAAGGAAGCGCGGCCCGGCCGCCTCCCCGACACTCCGCACAGGAGATAAGTGCGTGTGGGCGCCGGGAGCGCTGCACGAGCGCGGGTGATTTTCGCTTTGAGACGAAAATCAAAAAATACGCTCTCGTGCAGCGTCAGCCCTGTGAGAGTGGCGGAAGTGGGAGTGCGTTGTGCAGAGTGACGCTCCCACTCCCGCGAAGCTCACGGGGCTGTCGCGCAACAGAAAGCCCGTGCGAAAAGGGTCAAAGACTAAAAGAGAGCAGGTTAGGAGAAAGTGTAGGTAGTGTGGTTGGTTCAGAGAACAACACCAAACTACCCCATTGGATGTGAAAATAAGGAAAACTATTCCTATCCACAAAGCCACATAGAATAGACCTTTGAAGCCACACTTTTACTTTTTCTACTGATATGGACCAGCGAAAGAAAACATACTGAGAAATCTAATTTTTTTTAAAGTGAGAGGGGGGTCCATTAATTCTAAGGAGAAATCCATTCATCTTGCTCTCTTGCATACACTCAACTTTTGCGCATATCCAACTACACAAAACCATTCACTCCCCAGAAAATGCATACAAGGAACTCCTTCTCATTCATTTCAGCTTCTACGGCCCTTTGCTGACTCTCTGGCCTTTTCCGCACTTTGTTTTTGCAGTGGGGCAGAGCGTCCTGCAGCGAGGATGTTTGCACTCGGGGGCGGACTGGGTCCGGACTACTTTCTGTTGTTCTGGACTTCAGCCCACTTTGGAATGACCATAAGTGGTCACTCGCCATGCTATTGAAAGACCACTTAAAACAGATCTTTCAACAGTGGGGTGTGCCCCACTCTGTGGCTGCGCTCTGGTGTAGATATGCAGGCTCGCACCAGCGTGCGAGCTTGAGGCTGGCAAGCTTCACCGGTTGGTGGAGAGCCTCCACCAACCGGAAGCTGCCATTTTCATCCCTGGAGCAGTGTGTAGCATGGCCACGCACTGCTCCGGATCAGCCTGGATCCTCTGAGGGAGCACGCCAGTCTGGTAAGTAACAGAACAGGGCATTTTCTTCACCAAGTGCGAAAAAGCCCACTGATTCTCTCACAATCTGTTTGGAGTTCATCTAGTTTATCTAGTGAGTATGTTATTTATTTTAGAATTTTTCTCAGGATTGGCTATGAGCAGTGTCAGTGGATATCCATCCCACAAAAGAAAATTATGAGTCTTTTATAGTTCTTGGAGACCCCAATGCAACCATTTATGGATGGCAGTTTGTAGATTTACCTGAAAACCTGGCCCAAATATCAGCAGGGAAAACAATATTTTCAAGGGTTGGGGGCTTTGGGGATCAGCAAGGGGTTTTCTGGGGCCAGAAAAGCAGGGGTCCAGCTCACATGGGGATAACAAGGTGCAGTTTGCTCCCCACTGTTCTAAATTGTTGTTGTTGTTATTATTGTTATCATTATTGTTATGATTTTAAAAGGGAGGCATTCTTTATTCGGTAACTGCATTTGCACGGTGTATTATCTGCCCAATCTCACACAGAAGATTCAATGAAATATGCTCATTGAAAAATGAAGTTTACTTATAAATTAATTTAATATGAATGGGAAATGTCAGAATAACATTCAGCCAGATGCATGATTTTCTGTGATACATGTTTCCATTAAAAGTAAACAAATATATTCTGTATTGTTTGAAAAAATATTTATCATAGGAGGCGCGATGAACTGCTTGCAATGTTTTCTTCATTCAATGTTCATTAATATATTTGTAAAGCTGCATTATCACCATAACATAAAAGAAAGTCATCATTACTTCATTCACAATACACTGTTGTCTAACTGGGTCTCACAATAGGAGACAGGCTTGGTATTAAATGAGTGAACAAATGTTCAAGGTTGGGGGGACATATAGACTACATGCCCCTCATGGCCATGTTTGACTTCCTGTTATGGCCTCTCCTGGGCCGAAAATGGACACCCTAGAATATTACAAAAATTGATTTAAAAAATGTTTAAACATTTCAGAGGGGTATGTGTGTGTCAGGGATATAGCTTTCCAAGGTCCAGTGAAGAGTCAATGTGGCCCCCAGCCCTGGAAATTGCATAATTTATAATGTAATTCACATTACAGTACTTTCTCCTCAAACGTTTTTCTGCAATTCATGCTATAAAATGAAGTTCTGCACAAGTACAGAGAATATATATACAGTCATCCCTCCACATTCCCTATGGTTAGGGGCACAGGACCCCGTGAAAGTTGAAAAACTGTGAATAACTCTAGGCCCTCCCAAACCATATTTAACACACACACAAAAGTAGGATCACCATATTCAACCCATCCATGGATTCCTTTGAAGCATCAGGGTTCCTTCACAAGGCAGGAGTGGGTGGCTGGTGGGGCCTACTGACACCTCCACTGCTGCCCTACACCATTTATAATTGGAACTTACAAGCCTCATTTGCAGTTTCCCAGTCTCACAATGCTTGCAGTCCCTATTGAAAATGGCCTAGGGAGGCAGCAGAGGTGACAGCAAATAATCCATGAACAATCAATTCCACAAAAGTGAAACCCATTAACAAGGATGGCTGACTGTACACATTTCACCTTAAGTTTATCACTAGTTTAAATGGGGGTGGAGTAATTGCAGCCTTTAGGACTCAATTTTGGAAGTCTCTCTGACAAATCCCACAGTCCTTAAAAAGTAAATATAAATATAAAGTTAAAAAAAGCTTTCTCCATAATGAAAGGAGTACATCAAGGATGTCCGCTTTCCCCACTAATCTTCATCATGGCATCAGAAATACTGAATAGAGCAATAAGGGAAGAATCACAGATTAAAGGAGTGAAACTGAAGAAAAAAGAATTAAAACTTAAAGCGTTTGCGGGCTAGCTGGTTGTATTCCTGGAGTAACCCAAAGATTCAATTCAGAAATTACCAGAAATTTTAAATGATTTTGCTCACGTAGCAGGTTTTAAAATAAACAAAGAAAAAACTTTATTATTGACCATGAATATGCAAAGAAGCAGAAACAGGAGGAGAAGGAGAAGGAGGAGAAGAGGAAGAAGAATTGAAAATGATCTCAGGATTTCAAATAGAAAACAAAGTTAAATATTTGGGAATAACAATTACTAAGAAGAACCAAGAATTATTAATAACTATCAGAAGATATGGATTCAGATTAAGAAAGACCGTCTCCAACGGAATAAACTCAATCTATCTTTATTAGGCAGAATAAATGCAATAAAAATGTCCATCCTCCCAAAATTTATATTTCTGTTCCAGAACCTGCCAATAAATATGAATAATAAACCTTTCGAAGAATGGGAATGAGAATTATCTAAATTTATCAAAATGAAGACACCACAAGATCCCAAAGAAAGAGATGGCCTAGATGTACCTTCCCTAAGATTATACTATCAAGCATGCTGTCTACATTGAATTAGAGACTGGATAACTTTGCAAAGATCTCCTATACTGGATTTAGAAGGCCAAAACAACTGATTTGGATGTCACGTTTACTTCTGTTATGACAAATTAAAAGCAAATAAAGACTTCAATAATCATTGTATTTGGAAAGCCTTTCTGAAGATACAGCGGACAATCCAACAAAAGTTCTACAGCAAGTTACCAGTTTGGACCTGTCCTCAAGAGGCATTTGAAATCAGTGAAATTAAGAACGGAGAATATATATACAGTCATCCCTCCACATTCCCTACGGTTAGGGGCACAGAACCCCCTGAAAGTTGAAGTACTATCTTATAGCAAGTTATTAAAATGGGAAGACAATGTGCCAACAATGAAAAGCTCAGAGAAGCTAACTTTACAAGGACACAGATTTAATTGGTTCCCTTTAAGGCAATTTAGGGAAAGGTTTAAAATGGACAATAATTTGAGAGGTTTCAAAAGGAACGAAAATGATTTCAATCAGCTACTGACAAGAAAACAAGAAAAAAACAATATCAAAATTACACAAATTATTATTGGAAAGAGATATGGAACAAGAAATAATACAAGAAGCAACAATCAAGAGGACCCAGAATGTAGGTCATATTACTGAATTGGAGAAGTGGACCAAGGTACGGAAAAAGTACATTAAATTCACACCAAATGTGAACCTTCGAGAGGATTACTACAACATTTTGCATAGATGGTACATGACTCCTTAGAAGCTGGAAAAAAAACCCCTAAAACTGGAAGTGGGCTATGTTGGAAGTGCGGAGAGGTACTTGGCTCCCATTACTATATGTGGTGGACATGTCAGCACACAAGAAACTTTTGGAGAAGAATCCATGAAATAATTCAAAAGACCATTAAAGCAAAATTTGAAATGAAACCTGATCTGTATTTATTAAATATAATAGATCCACAGAAAGAGCTGACTGAAAACAAAAAGATAGTCTTATATCTAATAACAGCTGCCAGACTCTGGCCCTTTTTGCATGTTTTTTTTTTAGCGCGAGCACCCCTTGAGCATTGCGCAAATGGGAGCATCACTCCATACGACACCCCCCACTTGTGCGACGCTCACAAGGCTGAAGCGGGGCGCACGCACATTTTTTTATTTTCGGCTTTAAGCCGAAAATGCCCATGCTTGCTCAATGCTCGCGGCACCCTCACGCACTTACCTGTGTGCGGTGCGTCAGCGAGCCAGGCGGGTCGCGCTTCCTCCCCCAGCGCAGCCTGCAGCTCCCACAGTGCCCTGCGGAAGGAAGGGGCGGGGCGCTAGCGCGACGGTTCGCACTAGCAGGAAGCGACCTGTGGTAGGAAGGAGAGGGAAAGCGGCAGCATTTCGGAGCAGGCTTCTCGCGCGAGACGCCCTCCCCCGTCGCGCAAACAGGTAACATGCGAAAAGGGCGTAAGTTATGCGTACCATTGGAAAAAGAAAGAAGGACCCAGCCTAGAAGAATGGAAACTCAAGGTTGTGGAGATGAAGGAGACTGAAAAGCTCACCAGCTTATTAAAAGAAAATACTCTCCAACAATTTGAGAAAGAATGGAAAGGAGTGAATGACAGGTTGAAGGATAACATTTAATAGATGTAAAAGGATATGTTTTCTTGTTTAATAAGGTCCAGTAAAACATAAAGATGAGAATGAAAAAGTTAGCTATAGAACTACAATAATGAGCAATGTGATGAATTTAATAGAATAAAATGCTACTTTAATATATTTAATATATTCAATATATTTAATTTTGAGCTGAAAAAGAAAGTGATAATCAAGGGATGTAAGAGATAAAGAAATATTTATGTGTCTAAATATCTCTTACAAATTTGATATACACCCTGGTATATGCTTAGTTATGTTTGGAGGTAGGTGTATATACAATGTATTTAGATATTTATCTATCTAGCCCCTTTTCTTCCAGCTTGGAGAGGGACTGACAAGTTAAAAACTATGCTGTTTAGTCAGCAGAGGGGAAAGTCCTTTTTATAAAATGTTTGTGGGTTGACTACTGATTTTCTTTTTTTGTTAACTATAAGTCTGTAAATGTTATTAAATATTACTAAATTATTTGTTCAGGAAAGGTCTAGTTGAATCAGACTTTGTATATTTAAAGAAGCTTATGTAGATCATTGTACTAGGGAAGTTCAAACTGGGTAAAACTGATTTGTTGATAGAGTCTCGAAAAAGTCCAAGGAAGGAGCAATATGCCTATGTTTTGAAACTGAATGCGTAGAAGAATACTTTTTGTGTTCACTATTTGTGTAGATTATGGCAGAGTACTTATTTATTACTGTGAAACTCTATTAACTATGCCCAAACTGCATTTATGTTTACATCTGGCAATATTGGAACTATATGCTCTACTTCTCTTCATTTTTCTTACTAATGTTTATTCTTGTTTTATTCTCCTTTCTTACATTGTTTTGTCGAACAAAATCTAATAAACATAATAATAAAAAAGAGAAATATATATGTATTTTATTTCTCTCTACTTAATGTATTTTATGCTTGTATAAATAAAATCTTTAAAAAGAAAAGGTAAATATATGATTACTTATTTGGGGAAAAATTTCATTCCCAAAGCATCCAAAATATCCAAAGCCACATTCAAATGCAGTACTTTGGGTCCCGTTAAACATGCAAAAACAAAAAACAAAAGTCAAAAATCTGATAAAATGATGATACAACATCCCTTAATATAGCCCATGAATATTTGCCCACATTTGGTTCAAATGTTACACATTATCACTACTCAGGCAGAACAAATACTATCAAGTGGCATTTAAAGTGGGGGTGGGGTGGAGATTACAGGATTTGTCGGTCACTCCCAATGATATTCCCAAATCTTTGTGTTTGCCTGTAGCTTACTGTTGTATTATAAATCAACTCCCAGGAAAAGAAACCATGATGGAAGAATCTTATATAGCTGCTGAGTGCATTGAACATGTATAGTCAACAAAGAAGCAGAAGAGCACTCTGCAAAATGTATGTGTTGCCGGCTAGCCAGCATTCCCATATGATGTTGACAGGAGAGTCACAGATCAAAATATGAAAAGAAGAATGGATTTCCAAGAAAACTGTATCAATATGCAGAATTCTTTGGCACAAAGTGCGGCTAGGGAGAAAGACCAAAACACTCAGAAATCATTAACAGGTAAGGAAAGTGCTCTTTCAACTCAAACAAGCAGAGATGAGCTGCAGAGGCTGGGAGGAAGGAACATTCAATCAAAGCAGGCAGCTCTTGGAAAGGTAATAAGCAGATGAACCTGTGGCACTGCTTGCTTTCTTCTGCAGTCCCATTTCTCCTCTTTTTCTACAGTCCTGCACAGTGTATGATGCTCTTCCCTTTTTCTAGTTATATATCTCTGGGAAAGGATGAATATATGTTGGATCACTTCAGCCCCTTCTATTGATGGAACGGCTTCTGTCAGTGGTACAGGGAGGGCAAATTCCCTCCCGTTAGACGCAACCCACCAATATGTCCTTCAAAATCAGCTCTGGTGAGCTATGGGACCACAACTCCACTGCAAAAGAGACTCTGTGCTTTGTATGCTGCTTCCTATTCCTGTCTCAAAATCAGCTCTGGTGAGCTATGGGACCACTACTCCAGTGCAAAAGAGACTCCGTGCTTTGTATGCTGCTTCCGATTCCCGTCTCTAAAGGGTGAAGGAGAGAAAGGGATACTGTAAACATGAGAAAGCTGTCTAATAAGATGATGGACTTCAGGGAAGTCCTGCTGTGCTTTATCTTGGAGAAAATGAGGTTCATGGAATAGAAATTCCTGACAGAAGAGCAAAGTGCTTTCCAAAGGTATAGTTATTCACACTTTCTTGTACATGAGATAATACTGAAGAAAACTGAGGAAATGATGCTCAGCTGCTGCTCAGGCATTTTGAAGTCATGTAATCCAAACTGCTACGGGCACAAAAAAAATTGCTGAAAACTATCTACAGAACTATGTGTGTGTGCACTTGTGTGCAAGTGTGTATAAAGGAGGGAACAACCCAACTCTTTCTAGAAGTAAAGATTTGTCTCATTTGCATATTGATGAAACTTTAGATGTCACATAAAGTGTTCCATGTGAAGTGGAAGATAAGTTCATTAATATCACCAAATTTGTACTGCCAAGAAATACGGGAGCTACTGTTACATCATGCTTTTAAGACTCAATCTGGCCAGACAATCCAGGGTACCATGATCAAAAATATCAATGGTATTCAAAGGCATGATTTGAGAGATCTGTGTATCTATACTGCTTCACAAATCAGTATTAGTTTTCAAAGAATGGGAAATAATTTGACATTTATCACTTTTGTGCAAAATCAATAATCTTAGATGGTCTTTTTAAAAATAATGGCTGAGATTCTGCACTGGGAGGTGTTCATGTATAATGTAGCTGTCTCCATAGCCATCTCCCCAGAAAACCTCACCTTGAAAGCAATGCAGCTTCTTCAAGCACAGCCTTTCCTGTGTTGTCAGAGAATGGAGATATGAGCAGGAATCAATCCATAGTGCAGGACCTGTAGAGACCTCCGGGGATCCTTGCAATATACTCAGTTAGAAGAAAGTAGCTGGTTATGTCCTCCCATCTCTTCTTCTCTGGCAACATGAAATGGGTGTGTGTGATGCTTGCAGGTGAGTTCAGGAGGATTTTGATTGCTGTGTGGTTGGAACAGAAATTTAAAAGATACAACAACCATAAAAGTGAGCTGTGACGGATCAATCTCAACTTACACAGTCATAATTCACCAACAGGATGCCAGACAATGTTTGTTACCTCTTTTTCCAGTTTCTCCTAGGTCTATTCATCTTCCTTCTAAATTCCCATAAATATAGAATGTGCTGAGCTTATTTAAAAATATTGAAGACTCAAACAAGGACAAAATAATTCAGGAACAACAATATAAAATATGCTGTCTGTAGATGGGAGTTTGTTTTCTAAGTAGAAATCCCCAGATGAAAAGTCTTTAGGATGGAATTTCCAGCACATTATTAATTTAAACTGTAAGTGGCTTATGCATTGCCAGAGCAGTATTAACTTTTCTTTCAAATCTTAATCATAACGGATTTTCTTCCACTATCTAAAAAGATTACGGAGGAATTAGTGTCTCAATAGGTCAAAGCCATCATGCCTCATGATATGAGGCTTTAATCATAATATTGATTGATGGTAACATATTGCAATTGTCTCTTTTAATGACACAGTTGCTGACCACATAAAAAAATCACGGCAAGCAATTTTCCAGTTTTGAGTTGTCATTTTGGTACAAAAGTGTTGATTGGTTCTGCTTCAAGAGCAGGAGTGTATGAATTATTATCACATGCTTTGCAGGAACAGAATCAGTTAGATATAACAGCCCAGGGTAAAATAAGATAATGTACTGGTTTCTGATTGAAGAAATACATGGAGCACATGGGAAAGACTCCTCTTAACAAGGAAGAAGAGGAATGTATCAATTCAAGGAATAATGGAAGGGAACAGACATCTTAACAGCAACAAAACCCCAACTAGTCCTTTCTGCACTACATAACTATTGTACAATTATTCCACTTTAACTACCATGGCTAACCCCAATGGAATCCTGGGGTTTGTAGTCTTGGGAGGTACTGGAGCTCTCTGGCTGAGAATTCTAAATACCCAGCCCTAAACTGCAAATCCTATGATTCCATAGAACAGAACCATGGCAGTTAAAGTGGGATCATAGTGCAATGCTTATGTAGTGCAGAAAGGCCTTAATAATGTTACCTAGCTTTACAATAAGTGATGAAAGTAGAAAACATGGCAGCAAAATGTGACACTAATATAACCAAAATGTCTTGGAGGGATTTACATAAACCATATAATGTATTGCAGATTTTTAACTAAGTTTTAATATATGCTCAGTAATAAAATGACTGTGTATCTGTCATGAACTTAGGAATGAACAAAGACACATTTATGAATTTTTTAATGAAAACTTTACTCTTTTTTTCAGAACTGGCTTGCAACAGCATACTACATTTTTTGCTGCGGGTATGGTGAAGGAGCTCCTCAGATAATAGAGCTTCTCTATCTTGAGATATTGTCCCAAACTAATGTATTGGAAGAGGATAGTGCTATGCAAAAATGGGGCTAACTTTCCATCCACATGAAGGTGCCATTTTTCATGTGACCCAAAGATAAACCTAGGGTTGAGTGGGACTTTATCAAAGGGTTATCTGATAGGCAGGCCCCTGGCATCTTGGTTTTCACAAATCACAATGGCTTGTTAGTTAATTTATCATGGTGCACTGTGTGAGCACACTATGGAGAAAAAAATATATCATTGCTTTCTTTGAATGATTCTCAAATACCATATATATTCGCAGGAAAACATGATAATGCTCAGGAAACTAGAAGGCAGTAGGAAAAGAAGACTGCACTACAGGTGTGTTGATTTGATCAAAGAACTCACAACCTGGGTTTGTAAGACCAGAGCAGGGCAGTTGCTAACTGGGGCTCTTAGAGATCTCTAATTCCTATAGTCACCAGAAGGTGAAGTCAGTTTGATGGTAAATAAGAACAAACTGTTGCTGTCATGGAATAATTGAATTCAGTTGTGAATCTAAGGCCATCTCAACACTAGAGGTCATCAGCATGTTATACTGTTATAATGGTGGCATCATCATTCGCAAGATGCCCTGGTGGTGCAGTGGTTAAATGCTGGTACTGCAGCCACAGCACTGTGAATTCGATCCTGCTGGGCTCCAGGTTGACTCAGCCTTCCATCCTTCCATAGTCAGTAAAATGAGCACCCAACTTGTTGGGGGCAATTAGCTAATTAGGGAGGCAATTAGCTAATTAGGCAATTAGGGAGTGCTTCACACTGATAAGCAGTATAGAAATGTAACTGCTAACTATTGGATTAGGGATGATCCTTTCCTCACCCTTTTCCCTTGAGCAGATGGATACCTATGCTTCTTCTGCATGACAGCATCCTTGGCCACAGTCTGCCTGGGTGGCAATTTTTTTTTTTTGAAGCTGTACTAACACAGCAATGTTATAACAACATGACATGCCAGTACACTATTGCACTTTTGCCCTATATTGTTTAAAAATGTATTTAAAAATTTAAAAAGCTTTGACTCAAAGGATACATTTAAAATAAACAGGGAGAGATGATAGGAAGTTACCACACCATGAGAGCTGCTGAGAGAGGGATGAGCTGGACACACCCACAGCCCACCCACTGCTGGATCTGCCATAAAAGGAAGTGCTATCAAGTCCTATAATGGTACCACACTATGACAGCTAACAGGATTGAAGCTCTATAGGAGGCTCTTAACAGATTTTTTTCTGGAAACAGAATGTGGTGATTCAGCGACACTTTGGGATGGGATAGCAGCTGGATAGTGACATTGTCATGCAGAAGCACAGCTCCTGGACCAGTAACAATCAGCTCCTACAGTGTTATAGTGACATAGTATGGAAATGGCCTAAGATTTATTTATGCATTTATTTTATCTTATATTTCACATTTTCTGCCTGCATCCATTTGTTTTTTGGATCAGTCTTGAAAATTCTATTTTCTTTTTCTATTCCACTCTTGCTATATAGTTCCGAAGAGCTTGCTTCAATGAGCAAGGAGAATATAAAACACTCAAAGCAAATTTTAAATTTATTGAAATGGTAGATAAGATGTTGAAAAGCAACTCATGACAATAAAACAGTAAGTAATATAAAATATGAGTTAGTAATGATAAAGAAAGTTACATCATAACAACTTAGGATGGCTAGCAAATAAGACAATCATTCAATAGTTAAAGCATTACTACTTATAGGAGTTACAAATGTGACTAGCACAAAAGGCTGTGGTGAAATAAAAAAAACAGAACAAATCTCAGACATTAAATCATAGCTTCATAAATCATCCATACTAGTCCAACAAACTTAAGCATTTAAAATTCCCAGCTAAAGAAGAAAGTCATACCTACCACTTCTGTAGACAGTTCATGATTCTTAGATGGTTGAAGCAAAAGTTTTAAGCAGGTCAGATATAAGTAGCAGACTAAGCACAGACTGTCTGACAAAGAAACCCCAATGATCTTTGGTCATTTCTCCATGTGCACATTTCACTACTTTCTACCAGGCCTTTATATAAGATTGTCACCATGCACACACCTGAATTTACCAGACAATAAAGCCCAGACACACCCCAAATTTTGCAGACATGAAAACTGACCATACTCAGCTTTGATGTCCCTGTTAATACAAACACACTGTCTGCAATATGTTCCTGTTCCTATAAAAAAGAATATACATATGTTGCCAGGATGTGTGCATGCAAGTGCCCAGATTAATTGGCCTTATGTCCTGTCTATGAACCACAGGCACCTGTTAAACTTGGGCTCACTTGCTGAACCTTGGCTCAACTTTTACTTAAAAAAAAAACTTGTTCAGTCAGCTCTTGCAGCAACTACTTTAGATCCTTCCTACTTCTTCCTTCTCATATCTTCTATAATGAAGAGGGCCATATATCTTGTCTGTTAGTCTCTTGCAACAAACCCAGAGTTTTGTGGAATTTTATACCAGTGGGATTTGCCAAAGCAGTCACAGCTGGGCAATTTCTTTTACAATGTGGCCAACAGTCCAAAGATTCTCAACTTTTAATTAAAACAAAGGCCGAGGGTTCCTTTGTGTTGTTAGCTGTAACAGTAGAAAAAAATTGTAATCAACTGAATGACCATAGTGTAAACAGTGAATTAGACTAAAGAACCCTTTAGTCAGACATAGAATTTCTTGTCATATGTTGTTGTTCATTATTTAGGAGTCTAAGATATGCACATAGGAGGATTTGAAGCCTCAGCTAAAAGATACTTATAACAACTGGAACTGTTGGCAGGGAGAATGCCATGTGTAGACCATAGAAATAAGAATTTAACATATACCAATGTGCATCTGAGACAGAGGCTTGAATCCTGTCAAATAGTATCAGAGTAGATTGATTAGCGCATCTGTTGATCAGTGACTCAACACACAGATAAATCCACTGATTAATTGAATGTCCTCTATCTTGGACTACTAACAGGATCTAACCCTTGTTCTTTCTTTCTTTATTTCAAATATGCCTTTAAAAGATTTAGTCGTTGTTAACAATGGATGAGAATCTCTGTCTTGAGTTTCCCTCTTTGGGAAAAGATGGAAAATAAATAAAGTGATTGATTGATTGATTGATTGATCATGGAGAAAACTTGATTTAGACCCAGTGTAACAAATTCATCATGTGTCTCCCTCTACCAGACTGGGATACAAATATGAAACATGAAGTTTTACTGGTTTGTGGTTCTCTGGTGGTGCCCAGACAACATTTTTGACAGCGGTATCAGTGAAGTAATGATGAACACTTCTAGAAGAGAATGTTTCTTGCACCATTTCAGCTTTTACCATCTTTTTCTAGCTGAGTAGGGATAATTTATACACCTAGAAAAGACAGGAATTATATAGTAAATGCTGACAAGTCCTTCACAACACTAGAGCTTGCATTCTGGTTGTTATAAGGTGATGATGTTAATTTAGAATGTGGATATTATCTCTAATTCAAAATGTGATGAATAGCTTATCTCCTTTAATGCAGTATTTGCTTATAGTGTCAGCACCGGGCATGTGTCCAGCTATTGGTAACTGCAGTACCTATTGATAGACTGGAGTATATATTGTTAGCCTAACAATATATGTTTGGAATAAGCTTATCTTAACGTGCTGAGGCTGCATCTACTAGCATGGCATTATAGTTAAGATTAATATCCCAACTCTTCAGTGGCTTGTTTATAACTCAGCCATTTTAAGACCTAGAGGAATAGCATTTGGAATTCATATTGCTGGTCTGTATTCTGTTGCAGCTTCACAGTGTCACAGTGAGTGAATACCTGTGCACACACCAAGCCTCAAATATCTATAGTCTTTAAGATGAGGTCTAATCCAGTGAGGCACCTGATTCTGTCACTAGTCATAATTTCCATAGTTTAGACTGCCTTTGCCTTGCCTCAAGCTTTGAATTTCCCCAGCTTCCAAGTCAAAAACCAATTTCCATTTTTATTTCTGTTCCAAGCTGTGTTGTGGCTTTTTCTTTGCTCTCAGTTCTTCTTTCTATCTCTGATTTCTTTCCCTTCCATTTATCAGGTGTTATTGGTAGAGGAGATCAGTATCAGTGGCAAACTTGGAAAAAGACTCTTCACTGCTCTCTGACAATAGCATTTCCATTCTCACCAAGAGAAAAAGGTACAGTACTCAATCACCTCTAACTGTTTAAAATTGGACACACCACAACTTCAGTGCTGAACACTCTGCTAAGCCTGAACTCTATTGCCATGTTGTATCCAATGAGATCTAGGTTGAACTTCTCAAACTAGCATCCTAGCTGAGTAACTTGGTTGGAAATGGAGACGGCTGCCTTCTCACAAGCATACACAAAATAAGAAATGATTTAAAACTGTCTTTCTAATTTTTAAAAAACATATTTCTTTGTTCAGGGAATCAACCCTGTCTTCAGTGGATTTTCAAGGCTTGTGCTTCAGTGTTTCTCAAAATGTAAATAGCCACAAGTTTTGGAATAGCTTGATCTGTAGTTTGTGGTTCCTTGGATAGTCTTTGTCATTTTCATCAAATACCTAGCTTCAGCCCACTTGGACTTATTCACGGAGTATAAAACAATCAATGACTATTTGCTGTGGTGGCTCTGTGTCAGTTTCCCAAAATCAGGAGTGGTCTGTTCTCAGTTGATGGGGAATGTGTGTGGCAATGTGCTTTTGGTCTCATGTCCTGTCATGGGTTTCCTACAGGCATCTTGTTAGCCACTATGGGAATGGAATACTGTACTAAATAGGCCTCTGTTTGGACTCAACATAGCTCTTCCTATGAAATTCTTTGATTACAAACATAATTGATGGACTGTATTTTCTTATTGGATTTCTGGTTCTTCTGCTTGGTTAACTGCAACTACTTCTGTAGACATCATCTCTACAGTTAAGAGCAACAGCAGAAGCCTTTTGTGCTGTAACTGTGAGCCACCTTTTCTTTAATCCCATACCACTTTTCCTTGGACCCTGAATGTTAGTTGGATAGAGTATGGGTCCAGGATTTGGACATCCTTTGGTCAACATGGTTTAGGGCCTCCTCAGCTTAGAAGAGGTCTTGTGCTGCCTCTTAACCATAAAGGGCTTCTGGGGTAGTGGACTTTTTTTTGCTGATCACAGGATTTCAAACAAGTACCCCATATTCCCTCATTTGGAGGGGGGAGCTTTAATTAAGCAATAAATTCTTCTGGTTGTGTATAAAGACCTGGTTTCTTGTCCGGCAGTAGGACTTTAAGGTGCCAGGAGCAAGCCTTTTTTCTGCAGTTGTGGGGCCATGAAATGACTCCCCTGGAAGCTGTGCATGGCAACTCCCTTGGTGATCTTAAGGAAAATTAGTTATTTATTCAAGTTTTCATTTGATCAGTTCTAGAACGTAGTGCTTTTAATTAAGGGTTTACCTGCTGTTATCATGTCTGATATATTCAAATTGCAGTGGTTAATAGACATTTGCCTTCAAGAAGAACCCAGCACAGATCCCGATAAAGAAAGGAATGGAGAAAATCATTAAATGAAACACAGCCAGTGTTCACAGAAGATTTCACTTGTCTTGAACAGTTAGTTCAAGTTACTTGCTAGCTTGAACTCTTTTCCTAGTGTGCATCAGCATTGAGCAGACGTTTTATGCAGGACATTAGAAAGCCATGCATTTCTTTCCAGCATATACCCAAAACAGTCAAAACAAAACAAAATTATAAAACTCCAATTTATTCCCTTGCATTGATTAATGATTATCTGACGAGTTCTGTCTCAACAGAGGACCCATTTTTTACATTAATATGCATACATTTTCATCCATCCATTAAAGAATGTGATAAACAGGGCATTTTTCTCACTGGCAAAGAACTGAACGCTGGCTTGAAACACTACTTATTTGAAATTCATAAATAATTCCTTCCATTATTCAGGATATTTCTCTCTCCTTCAACTGTCACTCAAAAAAAAAAAAAAAATGACAAGCAGCCAAGACCAAGCCATACTTCCCCGTTTCTTAGTTTGTCCTATCAAGGCCACTGAGAGCTATATTTTCTGCAATTTTATTTAAACATTGTTTGGAAAGTAAAAAAATATATACATATTTCAATAATTTCTATATTATTGTTACCCATACCAAAGCTGTTTTAATGCCTTTCTTAATCACAGATCACACATTTCATTTTTAAAACACAAACATTAGATGTGCTTGTTATCATGTAGAAATGGTTAGGCCTAAAATCAAGATATTTAGTGGGATTCATCCAAAACTTTCCTCCCACGGAAGGAGTCAGCTCAGTCACCTGGGGTCCACTCCTTCACCCTGCACCAAAGTTTGCTTTATTTATTCAGTAGGTCCCCCAACCCTTTGTGCTGCACTTTTAGACAGCTAAAGGGGCTACTTTAAAGAAAAGGGGGCAAATGCAGTGAGGACTTTCTAGACTGGGCAAATCCTTAAGATCTGCTGTCCCTTTTTTTTTCTTTTCTTTTCTTTTTTGGTATTAGTCTTTTTTGTATATATATATATTTTTTGTATTGCCCTTTTTTAGAAGTTTCTTTTAAAAAGTTTTAAGGTAAATCCCCCTGAAGAAGAATACCTGGTTTGATTGAACAGCTGTTTTAACACTCACATGTTTAAAAGTCACTGACTTGCCCATCCACTGCTCACACAGGCTCAAAAAAGGGCAGCAGGGACAGGGTGGAAAGACAGAAATACCATTTTGCAGGCTTTGCTCTCTGGATAGCTACTAAACTTGTAATGGCTATTTCACATGCATCACTTTTTCTAGGAGCTTTCTCTTCCTTGGCAAAAGTCTCCTGTGTCCCTCATTTTCACTCTAGGGAGCATGTACTGAAAAAGTCCATTTATGTGGAGACTTTCAGCTGAGGTAGCCTGACTGAAAGATTCTTACTCCACCGTTGTACATTTGAGGTACCCTTTGGTATTCTGGCAGTAATTAATCTCTGAGGTTTCCTTAAAAAAAAAAGGCCAAGCAGCCCTAAGTAGGCAATACTTAAATGTTAGTTGTGTAGTCATTGAAACCTGCAGAGCAGATTGCCCAGGTTATGAAAGTCACAGCATGGCCAGTTAAGAAAAATTGTTCAGATAGCAGTAAGGAAAGTCATTTCATGAACATAGAAGGAGGAAACTACCGGGTAAGGTCTTCCTATAAAATAAACCGACAATGCTAAGCCCAGAAACTATAGGATGAAATTTGTGTCTTAACTGGAGATGAGCAGTTTAGAACAAAACTTAGAACATTTCCGCACGACACTTATAGCGCGATGATTCCACTTTCAACCGGCCGGCCCCTCCGGAACTGCAAACCCCAGGATTCCATAGGAGGTTGCAAGTGGAATCATCGCACTATAAGAGTGTTGTGTGGCAATAGTCTTAGTCATGACAAATTTTGAAGTGCAAGCAACCAACTGGAAAGCCCCGCTAGCCATTTTTTCAAGGAGATTCCAAAGGCAATTCCAATCTTCTATTACTGAAACAAGCCAAGTTACCCTAAATGACAACAGCTGAAATGGCAGCTGCATAGTAACTGTAATCTCCAAAGCAACAAACCAGTTCTAGAAGTTTTTAATCTTCACCAGGATCAGGCCTTTTATAAAGCTAATAGGTCTAAACTGTCTATGCAAAAGCAATCCTTCCCAAAATGCTTACAACATAGGCTATTTCTGCCCTACACTGTTGTAGTGCTATTATTCCACTTTGAACATCCTGTGGAATTCTGGGGTTTGTAGTTTACTGAGGCCCAAGAACTCTCTGGCTAAGAATTCTGCAGGGCTTTCCCTAAACTGCAAACCCCAGGATTATTACATAAGAAGTTGAAATTGGAATAACAGTGTAGGGTGGAAATGGCCATAGATAGCTCAGAGCAATATATATTCCCTCTGGTAACTGTGAGGACTACAGCTAAAATCAGGGGCAAAATGAAGTGGCTGGGAGGCAGATGACATTATTGTTCCTGCCAGTCAAAAACTCCCAGCACTGCAAGTCCACTGTCTTTTTCAACAGCATCTAGGTGTATCTAAAATGTGATCCAGTAAATCCTGCTACTGCTAACTCTGCATTGCCAGATTATTTAGAAGCCTGAAATCTGCCTAGGATACCCTAAAGCAAAGACAGCTTATATTCTAAAACTGGACATATTACAAGATGCCTCTGGCAAAATTTCTCACAGTGGCACACATGACTGCCTGTGGACATATCCGCTGACACTAATTGCTAAGAGTCCCAGTCTTCCAACCATGTTTGAAACTAGTGTAACCACCACTATAAGCAAAAAAAAAAAAAAGTCTGATCTGTATTCTGAAAATCAGAAAACGGCATCTTTAGGTTTCTAAAGTATTTCTAGTTTCCATAGTCTCCATTTTCACCAGTTATGCTGTATCATTCTCAAATATAATGCCATAAACTTATCCAGTGTTACAGGCTTAGGAAGATGGTTGCTATTTGTGGGACAGCTGAGGCTTCCATTTGTTTCCATTTGTTTTTGTTGACTAACAGAAAAGAGAGAGGAAGGACTTCCTGGAACTTATAGTCATCCTTATCCAATATAGGTCCCTTCTACACAAGGCGAGTGAATCACTCCGTGCCGTTACTTACCAGTTCTTCTTGGCTTGAAGCAACACGGACTCTCCCTTAAGGCCTTCCGCAGGGCTCCTCTCTTGGTTCCAGGGCAATGTGGAGCAGTGCGAGGTCTTTAGATCTGCACTGGTGAGGCTTATAAAATGGCGGCTTCCGGTTGTTTATGGGTCCGGACCAACTTCTGAAGCTGACCATGCCCACAGCCCAACCTCTGCTGATCGCAGGCTCACATTGGTGCGAATCTGCGCATCTGCACAACTGAGCAAGAACGAAATGGTGCGCTCCAGAACATTGAAAGACCTGTTTTTTCTGGTCTTCACTTAGGGCACTGGAGGACCACTTGAGGGCGTTTTGGATCAGACTTAGATGCAGAACTAAGGTAAATAGTCCGAACCTAGTCCGATCCAAGGTGCGGACGACCTCCGTGACAGGATGCCTTGGTCCATCTTAACTTCCTCGTGTGGAAAGGGCCATAGTTTCCTAGCACAGATAATTTTTTTTTAATATGGTGGATTGCATACCTGAAGAGAATGAATAGTAACCAGTATGCTGTTAATGAAATAAGGGCTATCCTGAGTTACAGAAATACTAATGTCAATTAAGAAAAATGAAAATCAAAAGTAAATAAGAAACTCCATTGCCACCCTACCCACAAAATAACGAGACCACAGACAGAGCTTGGGTTGAACTAGGGCAATTTATTAATATGCCTAATTAACATAGGGTAAAAAGCCTTGAACTTGAACTTGACCATGACTTTGAACTTGACCTTGCATTTCTGAACCTGAGGGGAAGAAGGGGGTCCCCAGGCATTGATCCAGTGCGAATGGCCGCCAGGGAGGTGGGTCAGGCCCTAAATACGGGCCCAGCCCCACCTCCTCCCACCGGCCATCGCAGTGGTCTCGTATCGCGGGAGGGCGGCACCGTCCCCCCGCCACCCGCGATGCTTGGGCGACGTGGGACGAATTCTTTATAAGACTCCTTCACCATTGTCATGAATTTATCCTGTGAAGTGAATTTGAGGCAAAGAGACATTATTTCTAGAAGAAAGAAGCTTAGTAAGAAAGGGAAGCATGCATGTTAGAAGCCTGTCAGTTTGGGATGTTTTTGTCTTTTAAGAGCTTTTGTGTTGCTAAGAGACCTAGGGGAAAAGAATAAGGAATGTAGAAGTGGTTTCCTTTACCATTTTCTTTTAAAAACATTTACACTCCATGCTGTGGCTGTCCCTGGGTGTTCCATCTGCCCATTGGATGGATGAGAGAAAGAGCATGAGGGAGACTTCATCCTCCCCCCGCCCCCCCACCAATCTTCAAATCCTTATTCATTTCTTAGTTATATTTAGAAATTGCCTTTCCTCCAGCAAGCTCCAGCAGGGTTACATGCTTCCTTTCTCCATTTTATCTTCACAAGAGCCCTATGAGAACAGTCAGATTGAGAGATAAAAAGTCCAAGGTCCAAGGTTACAGAGTTTCATGCCCTGCAGGATTTCCAGTAGGGCTACTAGGTTTTCAAAATAGCAATAAGAGAAAATTAACATTGGTAGTATTCAGTGTTGACACTCAGAATAACAAATAATAAATAACAATAGCAACAACAACATTCCACCTTTTTCCAGTTTAAAACTGAAGGCAGCTTTTTGTTGTCATTGTTGTTGTGTGTGTGTTTTCAGGTAATTTACAACTTATAGAGACCCTAAGGCAACCCTATCATGGGCTTTTCTCAGCAAGATTTCTCCAGGGGAGGTTTGCCATTGTCTTCTGTAGAGGCGGAGGGAGTGTGACCTGTCCATGATCATCCAGTGGGTTTTTGTAGCTGAATTGGGATTTGAACCTTGTTCTCCTGGAGAAATATTTTCTGCACAGAAAATGATGTGTTCTGTGGAAACAGCCACAAGTGAATTTTGCTTAGAATAACTTCCTGTCTGCAAAGATTCTCATAAGTCCAAGATTCTTCTTTTCCAAGATTCTTCTTATCTACTCTTAAACCACATTTTTCAACTATTTTCAAATGTTGTTTCCAGGCCTAGTTAACACATAGGTAAATTCAGTTTATTCAAAGGATCTACTGTAGTTGAGTCTAATAATAAGCATCAGACCTAAGTCCCGGCTAGCTCAGTCACAAACCACCTTGGATTCCTGGGAGAAACCCAGGGTATAAATCAATGAGTAAATAGCTGTTCAGGCTACAAAATACTTTGTCCAAAATGAAGAGATTCTACGCTTCTTCTGGCAATTCTTCAGTATATAACTAGACTAGATCAGAATCATATCTTTTGGACCTGTCTGTGGTTTGATTACATCTATTTGTCAATTTGCTTTATATTATATTGTAACTTCTGTATTTTATTTGGATAATTTGTTTTACAATTGTATGATATAGTTTCTTATTGCTTCCTTCCCTTTTGTCTATGTATCTGTGTGTATACACATATTTTAGACTGCATGCTTTTGGCAGAATCCACTGCCAAACTGTTTTGCTGTACATGGATATACAGTAAAGCATGGATAATGCTATATAAATAAATATATATAAATAAGTGATAAGGATGAGAAGAAGATAAAGGAGGAAGAGGAAGAGGAAATTTGCACATATTCAGGATGGCCATTTCCATAGAAGTGCACATATAAACACATTACCCTGCATGTAACCTGCACTCTGCCAAAGCTGGACCCCACATATAAGCCCATGTAAATTTCTGTGTATGAAAGACAGCTGAATTTGGTTCAGGACTTAGAATGCAAGGCATTTCACAATACCCTTACTAAGATATGCAGCTACTGAGTTTTGAAAGCTAATGAGATTCCTTAGTCCCAGAACTGATTTAGGGATGCTTTATTTGTTCCAGTATTTAATTCCAGATCAAAATAGAATACATGAATCTGACACATTTTAAACACATTTTACACAGCCAAGCAAATTAAGGAGAGTTAAAAAGGGTTGCTGCATAAAGTCTATTAGCTAATGAAGAGTCTATTCCTTCTTATTCAAGATTTACTGTTTCAAAAACTGAAGGTCATTGGGCTTAAAATCTCTAGAGCAGATGGCATTACTCCTCTCATAGATGACTATCCGTGACTAACTTTCTCAGCAACATTTAATAATTCCACCAAGAGAACATCTATTCTGGGGCCCATTCACACTACAGAATTGCAATGCTATGTTTCCATGGAATTCTGGGCTTTGCAGTTGAGGAAAAGGTATTCAAAATCCTCAGCCAAAGACTTCCATCCAACTACAAGCCACAAGATTCCATAGGGTGGAACCACAGCAGTTAAAATGGAATAATAGTGTTGTAATTCTGTATACCCCATATAATGAACACGGATCCCTCTACCCATAAACTGATGGCATGAACTATGAACTATGCATCTGAAGCTTTCGTGGAGAGGACATTGTTAAGTGTCCAACCAGACTTGAAAAGTGATAGTTGTTTACTTGTTTTTTGAAATAGTTCCCGTTATCTTTCTTTCACCCAGCTATCTGATTATTCCCCGAGTGGAAGCTGTATATTTCTAAACTAATTGTGTGAAAATCTAGCCTTCCACATAACGTTTATTGGTAAGTGAATCTATGGATTATGAAAAGAAAGGAATCTGTGGCCCTCCTAATGTTTTTGAACAACTCTCTTCATCCTAAGCCATTGGTCTTTTTGTCTGGGGCTATGGAATCTGGAATCCAGCAATATTTGAAAAGTGACAGATTCTCTACCCTGCCTATACAGAGGTCCTCCCACTCTTGCTTAGACATTCTAAAGAAGATTCCAGAATATCATTTGGAGCAAGAATTGTAAGCTAAAGGACTATTGGCTAGTTGCAACTACAGTAGATCCACTGACTCAGGCCATTTCTACTCTACAGTGTTATAGTGCTATTATCCCACTTTCAACATCCTGTGGAATTCTGGGGGTTTGTAGTTTACTGAGGCCCAAGAGCTCTCTGGCTGAGGCCCTTTTCGCACGCAGTTTCTGTTGCAAGAGGGCTCCCTGAGCATCAGGTGAATGGGAGTGTCGGTTCGTACGACGCACTTCCATTCACGCGACGCTCACAAGCCTAAAGTGGGCCACGCGCGAATTTTTTTATTTTTGGCTGGGAGCCGAAAATACTGCGCAGTCACGCAATGCTCCCAGGGCCCTCACACACTTACCTGCCATGCGGTGCGTTGGACGAGCCAGGCCGGTTGCGCTTCCTCCCCCAGCTTCCAGGCTGCACTGTGGAAGGAAGGGGTGGGGCGCTAGCGCGATGGTCGCACAACCAGGAAGCAAGCCGTGGGACAAAGGAGCAGGGAAGCGGCAGCGTTCCTGCTGAGGCTTTGCAAGAGATGCCCCCCCCAGCTGCGCAAACGGGTAACGTGAGAAAAGGGCCTGAGAATTCTAAATGCCCCTCCCTAAACTGCAAACCCTAGGATTCCACAGGATGTTGAAAGTGGAATAATAATGCTATAACAGTGAAGCGCGGAAATGGCCTGTTGTTGAATGGTGAGCCAACACATAGGTAAACCCTATTTGTTCAATGAGTCTGCTGTAGCCACAACTAACAGTGGAATTCAGACCATAACAAATCCTCATATTTCTTGTTTAGGCCTTTACAAAGAAGATTGCAGAATATAATTCAGAGCATGAATATCATAAATATTTAACTCCTACACAGTGATTAGGTTTATTTCCTAAATAGATATTAATTCCTTAGATGAATTTCATAGTACGTACTTCTCAGTAGATTAGAGATGCATATAAACAGTTTTATAGCCATAGTAAAATACTGTTGACAACTTATTTTTTTTGCTGATACTTATGACCTAATATGACTGAGGATATAGTTTTAAAGCATACAATGGACAATAATATGTTATTGGAAATGTGGAGGGGTTATAAAAATGAGTCAAGTTTCTTTTATTATTATTTTTAAAAGGCTTGTTCTTACAGATATAACTATCAGAACAGGTTATGGGAAATAAAATACATACAGAAATAGGACAATGAGTTGTAGAGATTAGACTTAACCACAATAGTTTCTAGATCTGTATACAATAGCCATGTCTGTCTTAGAACCTGAAATGTTACTTTTAAGTAAATAAGTAATTGTAGTTCCAAATATAGTTCCAAATATAAATACCCTTATATTTTCAGTGTTTTAGCTATAATACTTCACTTTTAAAAAAACAAACACTAGATTTGTTATATAAATTAATTGCTTAAAAAATTCTAAATGCTACAAGCCACTGGCCTGTGGTGCAAAATATACTCTTAATGCTGCTCCTCTATCCCATTTAGGCCATTTCCGCACTAGACTGTTATAGCGCTATTATTCCACTTACAACATCCTATGGAATCCTGGGGTTTGCAGTTTCAGGAGGGACAAGGCAGCTCCTCTCGAAACGGCATACCCCAGGATTCCATAGGATGTTGAAAGTGGAATAAGAGCGCTATAACAGTCTAGTGCAGAAATGGCCTTACAGTATGAAAGGCAAAGCCTCCAAGTTGTCCCACCACACTGCCTTTTAAAGTTGGTGATAGTGTCATTCGTAATCTGAAAGGACCCTTGTCCTAGCTCAAGAAATCCAGAGCTCTGAAGGACCCTGGTTTTAGCTTCTTTCTGCGCAACGCACCCAACCTGACATGGAGACGGGAGAAGGATGGGCCATGCACAGCATCATTCCAGACGCATCCTCTCATCCCCAAGTGGCATGATTGCTCCGCAAATCATTGAGAGGATTTCCCCATCAATGACTGGCAATCGTGCTTCCCTCCTGCCGTGTGCCCACACTTACCTTCACTGCAGAGGTTCTGGAAGCACAATGGCTGTGCTTCCTGACCCCATGTAGCCCAGGACAGTATCTGGCTGCACTGCAGCAGGAAGAGGCATGGCCATCACAATTCCTGGTTCCCAGAGGCAGCTGGTACAGAGGGGAGCACTCCATCATGCTCTTCTCCCAGAAGAGCCACTGCCTCCATCATCATCAGATGCCACTGCTAAGCTGCAGGAAGGGCTTTAGCAATATTACCAAAGCAACATGGTCATGATACAAATCTCCTTGTACCATTTCTAGACAGTGAGCATTTGTGTTAGCAATCTGAAGGCATTTTTCAGCTTTTATAAAAAAAAAATCCTTCACAGAATCTTCATGATGAGAAACAAAAATGCAATATGAAGTGTAAAAACAAAGGAGCTTTACATGTGGAAGAAAGCAACATGTGATACTCCAGTATGTCCTACACAGGTACAGGATGTAGTATAGGATATAGTAGTATCCAAAGTTTATTTCCAAAGATATGAGTATAGCAGGATTAAGAGTATAGCAGGGGGGGAAATGAGGTCATTGGTCTATGAAATAAGAATTCTGTCCCAAATGAAATTCCCCTTCAATCATCACATTTCTAGCATTGCAAAGGGCAAGATTCTAAACCTGGTCACACCTAGAATTCTTCCACTGTGGTCCCATTCTCTTGGTAACTTTGCCTACTACTTCTCTTTCAATGTCAAAACTATTTCTAAGGCCCTTTTCCACATCTTACCTTGCTTCTCATCATCATCCGGGCGTCATCTTGGCAGCGCCTCTACCAGGTTGGGAACGTATCCCCAACATTCCCCTCTGCACCTGACTGGCTGCCTGCAAAAACAAGCATGAAGGACACGGGTCTTCCTTCTGCACTGTAGCCAGCCATCTTCCCATGCTGCAGTGGAGAAGGAAGTGTGTGATTGCACTTCTGGCCCTTTCGCATGGCCAGGTGCGATGGAAGGCTAGCATGATCGGAGGTCATTGATGGAGTTTTTCTGCCAATGATTTTACCTTGCAATCATGCCAGCTAGTGATGTGGGAAGGGCGGGACCGTGACAACGTCATACAGAAGTGTTGTCACAGGGCCCAGCTCCTCTTGCAGGATGCCACTGTCCTGTGGAAAGAGCCTAAATGTTCAACTGAAGTTTAAGCTACTGAAATGCTAGAAATGTGAGGAATAAAGGGGAATTTCATGGGGCAGGGGCAGAATTCTTACTGAGAAGTCAACACCTTCAACACCTTTCCCCTACCTCCATACAACACTCAAGTATTGCATAAGATTGCATCGTTAAAAACACTTAACATTAATATAGGGTAATGTTCAGTCTTATTAGCCAAATACTCCCTTCAATTTAACACAAACCCAGATCTAAGAGTTGTGTTAGGATCGTGTCAATTTTATAGCATTTGTTGTTGTTGCTGCTGCTGCTGCTGCTGCTAGGGCTAGGGAAAGCACAGCTTATCTCAGTTGCCTGGTTATTGCCATTTGTTTATTAAATTGAAAGATTCATTGCACTCAAAGTTTTTATTCAAAGTTTAGTTGATTTCTTGCCTTTATACTCTGAGGACCCCTTTTTGTGAAAGACATGTGCGTATGTCAAAATTGAGATTATTTATCATTATTTGATATAAATTCATTAAATCAGTTATAAAATGAATCAGCAGTATCTGAATACATCAAAATTAATTCATTGATGAACTGCAATTAACTTTTATGATTTTAAATGCAATTGTATGTGCTTCAAGTACATGGGAGACCACACTCTATGGCAGTCAGTAAGACAATAAGATGCTTGGAGTGTCTGGAAGCAGTTGAAACTCTATGAATCTTGGTGAGCTTACAAAACTGATAATTCAATGATGAACTTAATGAAAGCACTTAATCAAAGTAGTTTCCAAAGTGTTAAAGTACTCCTTGACAAGTTAACTTGAGCCCCTCCCTAAACTACAAACCCCAGGATTCCATAGGATGTTGAAAGTGGAATAATTGTGAATGTGGAATAATAAGAGTGTAGTGCAGAAATGCCGGAGTGCAAACTCGTTGCATTTGAACTCAGTTTTCAGGAACTGACAAAGAGGAAAGTAGGAAGAAGAAAAAGAAACTGGAACATTTTAGAAGCATCTGAAAAAGTGGGATGACGGGGGATTAAATGGGACAGTTGGAGGGTATTCTAGAAATCTCTGGATTTCCACAACAGTCCTCTCTCCAAGCACCCTCTGTCATTTGATGCACACAAGACACAGTGAAACAGTTTATATCCTAGTATTCCAGTATAACTTGTGTGTAGATTGGTCTATTAGTGTTGTGCTCAGATCCTGTAATTTGCTAATTGGATTTGTTTCGCATCCCTTCTGCTGACAGTTTTGAAAATGTGCAGCTGTGTCACATTTGTGCACTAATCCTGTTGGCAGCAACATCAATTCTGAAAAGTTGCAAAAATAACTCCCAGCAACTTCCAAATACAAAGTAGCCTTATGATATGCGGCTCCCTCCTTCGACAATAGTTTGAAGAGGTTCCAGAAAAGTGAATGCTACTCAGATTTTAAGTGTCTGTACCTTAAACAGAAATAACATTAAATTCTTGCAGGAGTGTTATATAGCTGCTAGTCTATTTTAATTTATCAGCCAAGTCAAAGGAAGAGCTGATAACAAAATGACCAGCTATACCTTCCCCACAAAGGGACAATTTGGTATCTTTATCACTTGAAAATGTGCTGGCAGCTCTTCACTCTAGAGACCTCCCTGTACTACATTGAGATAAATATATCTTTCAAAATACACAATCAAACAGCTGGGAGATTGTTCATAAGACCCACAAAATAGCTTTCTCTTTCCACACTGCAGAAATGAGCCTGGAAGTGCCAGAAGCAACTATGCCCTTTTAGAAAAAGAAAGAGAAGAAAAGAAAAAATTGTCTGTCCTGGTTCTATGTTCACCCCTGAGTTCCACTGTAATGACATTGTAAAGAAAGACAACTTTCAGAGAGCACCCTCTGTATCTATACATTATCAGAGAGACATCCTGCAATATGGGAAGAGGGAAATCCTATCAATTAAGCTTCCATGTTGTTTGGTATACCAATGGAAAGCTTTTTTCACACTAGGAAGTATCTGTGTGGCAAATGGGGTTGCCAGATCTCAGGACATGGGTTTGAGCCTTGGCCTTGGCCTTTAGCACTCTCAGGGAAAGGGGACTCTCAGGGTGATAGCACTGCCTTGAAAATGCATATACAGTCAGCCCTCCACATTTGTGGGTTTCACTTTTGTGGAATTGATTGTTCATGGATTATTTGCTGTCACCTCTGCTGCCTCCCTATGCCCTTTTTAACAGGGACTGCAAGCCTCGTGAGACTGAGAAACTGCAAACAAAGCTTGTGAGTCCCTATTACAAATGGTGTGGGGCAGCAGTGCAGGTGGCAGTAAGCACCACCAGCTACCCTGATACCTCAAAGCAATCCATGCTGGGTTGAATATAGTGATCACACATTTTTGTGTGTTAAATATGGTTTAGGAGGGCCTAGAGTTATTCACAGTTCTTCCTCTTTCACAGGGATCCTATGCCCCTAACTCTACCAAATGTGGAGGGATGACTCTGTGTGTGTGTGTGTGTTCATATTCTTCATTTATTAGACTTGGGTGTTTTTTTTAAAAAAATATTTGAATGTTGTACTCTGCACAACCATATTATTCTGTCCAACTGTGAATCTACCATGGTTAGTGACTTTACCAGAGGTTGCCACTTGTAACATCACCCTTGTAACATCATCACTCTGTGACATCAGGATTCATGCCTAGGCTTTTGCCCTGATATATATTCCTGGAGGGTCTTGCCCTGGCAAACCTAATGGAAAAGGGGGTAGGCTTACTTAGCTCTTCCCCTAACCACTGCAGTACTGTCTCTGAAAAATGTCCAACACTAGAGCTATCCAGTGACTCCTTCCCAGTGTCAAACTTCAGATGATACAGCCTTTTGTTGGCTTCAGTGCAGTCCGCAGTTTTAGAACTGTCAAAGCATGAAGATTGCCTCCAAAGAAATAAGAAGACTGGCCAGAAGGCTGGTGATGCACTTTGTTGGCATAACCTCATCAGCACAGCAGACATCAGGAAGACAAAGCATTGGAGGAATAGGCTGTTTAGAGCAGCACACTTTGTCTTCCTTCTTCATTGCTGTGCCGCCAAAGAAAAGGTGCAACTGCTAACATAGAACCCCAACGTGGTTCTGCCTTTGTTTTTAAAATATTCCTGGAAGGAAACACAAAGCCTAGAAAACATCCCAACACACTTAAGTTTACCTTTTGAACATCAGAATGGTGTTTTATGCAAAAAGATATCTGCAGCATCATTCTTCCAGATTTACATGGGCTGAAATCCAATGCTTAGATGCAACTAGAGTAGGACCACTGAATCAATGAGAAATTGGTAAAAGGACACCCTGCATTAGTTCATCTCATTCAGTGGCTATACACAGGTTTGGACTAAGAATTGGATTTTGGATTGCAGATTGCTGTTAAATACACCATCATCGATAGAATTCAACATTTAAGCACTTATCACAGTTGATACTATAAAAATTCAAATAAAAAGAAAAACCCACAAGGCATAAAAAGAGGAACACACACACACACAAAAACACCCCTTTACAGGCATTGCTCTCATACTGAGATTCTTCCTCCATGCCCTCTATACTGGAGAAAAGGGGTCAAGCCCTGAAATCTGGGTACCCTAGTATAAAGTAATGCTCTGCTCATGCAGTTCCATGTCCCTCCCCCTCCTAAAAGTGTTCCTCACAATTAAGTGAAATGAAGATGGACCCAGATATGGACCCAGAGTGTGATGATATCTTGCCATATCTTATTTATTACTTGAGGCAAAAAACAGGGAAAATAGGAAGCAGCTGCCTGTTTTTTTCCCCATGAAAATGAATATTTTTTCATTTCATTCACTGAAAATATTCACAAAAAAATGAATAGCTTTAGCTTTGCCCAAATTGGAATTAATTTTTATGTACAATGATTAGTTATGCAGTAGATCTACTCTAAAACTTTTAGAAGACTTCTAGAGATACACTATATAGTTGCTGTACAGGATACAAACTTCACGGCCTGCGATTCCTCTATTCTCTGCAGAAAGAGAGAGAGAGAGAGAATAAGAGGGAGAGAAAGAAAGAAAGAAAGAAAGAAAGAAAAAGAAAGAAAGAAAGAAAGAAAGAAAGAGAAAGGAATTGCCACTTTGCTACTGCAGCAGGATTATATACTATAGGAATTGCACACTTAACAACTATGTCAGACTCACTATGCATTCAACAGTGAGGAAAATAAGGTACATGACATATGGATGCCTAATAACATCTCAAGGAAGTCACATTCACAGTCATAGTCAGCAGATTAACATTTTAACAAGTCACTGTTCCCAACGGGATTACATCCCTCAGATGGCTGAGAAAACACTTCAAGCTGTGATAAGCAATAAGAAAACTAGGAATGGAAATCTCACTGTGTTAGATCCTTTAATACCAAAGGGTCCATTGCACTTTATTTGACAGTAATGCTCATCATGCAAGATTTCATTTATGAGAGAGAAAGAACGAGTGAAAAGCAAGAAAGCGCAAAGACTTCTGGAGTACTTGAGCATTTCTTGAAATATCTGCTGCTGTCCTGCCTAAAATACAGCAATGCTAATGGTTGTCATTGTTGTTAAAGAGGTTATTTCAAGTTACACCTCTAAGGTACAAATTGGTTCCTTTTCTTCAGACAGAGGTAATTCTATGGAACCCATAGTTCCATAGATATCTGGTTCAGTTCAGGAAGTACGCTTGTAGTTTGCTTTTGGGGAGAGTTGGAATATTAGTAGTGACCAACTAGCATACCTGTGTGCTTTCAGAATCAGGGCAGCAATCATCTGGCAGGGACATGGGACTGAAAGACAGAATGTTAGGACATTTTCTGCACTAGCCTGTTACAATGGTATTATTTGACTTTCAACATCCTGTGGAATTCTGGGGTTTGCAGTTTACGGAGGCCAAAAAACTCTCTGGCTCAGAATTCTAAATGCCCTTCGCTAAACTGCAAGTCCCAGGATTCCATAGGATGCTGAAAGTAGAATAATAGCACTACAACAGTGTAGTGCAGAAAGGCCATGAGTTTAAAGTGCAAAAGTAGTTTGTACTCATTTGACTCAGCAGGGGGAAGAGAAGAGGAGGGGCAGGATCTTGCCCCGATGATGGAAGCCAGCACAGTTTAGTGATCTGAGGGTTGCACTACAACCCTGGAGACCTGGGTTTGATTCCCCACTCAGCCAGGGAAACCGACTGGTTGACCTGGGCGCATCACACACTCTCAGCCCCAGAAAACTTCATGATAGTTTCACCTTAGGGTCACCATAAGTTGTAAACAACTTGAAGGCACACAACAACAACAACAACAACAACAACAATTTCATGGTCAATGTATCATACTTAGTATCACCAAAGGATGCCTCTTGGAATATTACCAGGCCAATCCCTGTCAAATCATAAGGGATTGCCCCTAGGTCTTAGGTTTGGGAATAAAATCTCAAGGTTTGCAGATAGTCCTGACCTGGCAATCCTATTCTCCTCTCCAGTATTGGATTCTGACCTTCGACTGCCTTTCCTCACCATGTCTGTATGACCCCTAAAAAATGCAATTATTACTGTGGTGTGCTATCAGGATTCTGGCTTCCTTGTTTTTTGATGTGCCCCTGTCATCGTCGAAGGCCCTTTTCGCACACCATTTGCCATGTGAAAGGCCCCCTCAATATGAGGAGCGGTCCACACGATGCACTCCCAATCACACGATGCTCCAGGGGCTGGCAGGTGCCAACCATGCACTTTTTCATTTTTGGCCGTGAGTCAAAAATGGTGGCGAATCATGCACTGCTCCAGGGGCCCATGCACACTTGCCGTACGTGCGGACCTCTGGAACCGTGGCGTTTGCACTTCCTGCTCCCAGGCTGCACTGCGGAAGGAAGAGGCGGGGCTCTTGTGCAAGTGGGCGGCAGCTGTGGAGCTGAAGGAACCGGGACTCAAGAGCCTCTCACAAGAGGCTGCTCACGCAGTCCTCGCACCCCAGCTCCACAAAAAGGTGCATTGCGGAAAGGGCTGAAATTTCCTCACTGACTGCTGTGCTATTAACAAAAACAGAAGTCCATGTGCTCCCATTTTCCATTGGTGCTTTGAGGAATAGTAACACCACCATCCTTGCCCCCTGCCAGCTTTTGCAGCAACGAAGACAGGGGATAAATTAAGCAGGATGGAAGCATTCTTCTCCAGCTTAGTGGAAGATACATTGTGAGCCAGAGAAAAATTACTAATGAATCATAGAATTGGAAAGACCATAGAGGCCTTCCAGTCTAATCCCTGCCATGCAGCAACACACATCAAAGCACTCCTGACATATGGCCATCCAGCCTCTGTTTAAAAACCTCCAAAGGAGGTCCACCACAAATCAAAACAAATCCAAAGGAGGGTCACCACACTCCGAGGCAGTATATTCCACTATGGAAGTCTCTGACCATCAGTAAGTTCTTCCTGATGTTCAAGTGGAATCTCTTTTCCTATAGCTTGAATCCACTGTTCCTTGTCCTAGTCTCTGGAGCAGTGGAAAAGAAATCCGCTCCCTCCTTGACGTGACATCCCCTTTAAATATTTAAACATCAGCTATCATGTCCTTTTTTAGCTGTCTCTTCTACAGACTAAACATACTGAGCTCCCTAAATCACTCCTCATGGGGCATGGCTTCCAGACCCTTCACCATTTTGGTTGCCCTCCTCTGGCCACGCTCCAGTTTGTCAATATCCTTCTTGAAATGAAATGCCCAGAACACAGTATTCCAGATGAGGTCTAACCAAAGCAGAATAGAATGGTAATATTACCTCCCTTGATCTAGACACCATGCTATTATTAATGGAACCAAAAATCATGTTTGCTTTCTTGGCTGCCACATCACACTGCTGATTCATGTTCAGCTTGTAGTCCACCAAGACTCCTAGATCCCTTTCACATGTACTGTTATCCAGCCACGTGTCCCCCATCCTATATTTTTGTATTCCATTTTTTTCTGCCTAGGTGTAAGACCTTACAATTCTCTCTGTTGGAACTCATTTTGTTAGCTTTGGCCCAGCTCTCTAATTTGTGCCAAAGCTAATAAAATGAGTTAATGGGAAAGGTTCTTGCTTTCAAAATACACACACATTTTCCACTAGATGTGTCTTCCAAAAACACTTGAAGTATATGTTTCAGCACCATTGGTACATGTTGGCTCCACAGAACGAGAAGCACAAATTGAGGAGATACACCATATAATTATTTCATGTGTTGCAGTGCTCAACATTCACATGTGAGGCTTATATTTATGGCAGTTAAACTTGACATAAATCAGAAGGCAGTCTTTTGTGCCCAGTTGGCAAATATTTTAACTGTCGGTCATTGTGAAGGACAAACCAACCGTTCTGTGGAAAACAATAGACATCTCTCTTCTTATAACAGACAATTTCTAAGTAGGAAAGGTTACAATGATAGAAGAATGAGAAAGTATACTAAAATGAGTCTGTATGTGAGTCTGAGAAGATTTTAAGGTGAAAATAATAAGTTCTTTTTTTCCTCACAAGGAGAACAACTTCAGGTGGTTTGCAATATTCGAGCCCTTCAAATCCAGGAATCTATTCTGCATATTATGCAAATTATTATAATTGTGCATGCTATTTAATACACATTCCACCTTCTTGTACCCATTCATGGCAAAACATCTGTCTTCTGAAAAACAGGCAAGAAAGCTGATTTTCAGAATTCACTGGTGCTTCAAGACTAGATAGCGGTGATGCAACAAGCCACAAACAGTCCATAAGAACCACCAGCTTGTAGCTAATGTAGCCAAAAAATCTGTATTGTGGAAAATGGCCCACAAAGCTAACTTTCTGACTAACCACTTCTAACCAACTTATCAGTTGCGTGTGATTAGATGGGAGTGATGCAAAAAGTCACAAAAATTCTACAGAAATCACCTCTATTCCAGACAGGATTCACTGGAAAGTAAGCACTGTGGACTATTTTCCAGAATATAAACTCTGTGTGTGTTTTTCTCTGTGTGTGTTTTGGTCCAAATGGGTACCAAAAAAAAAAAAGTTGGTATTTGGGGAATTGTTGCAGTAGCCCCTCCACTTAGTCTTGTCAAGCTGATGAATTTGGTGGGCAAAACTCCTGGAAAAAGTAGTGGTTCAGGCTTTTTTTTTGGAATATAATATTCTTCCTAGAATAGGTACAAGAAGGTGGTTCCAGTGGAATTTTTATAGCTTGTTGCCTCTTACTCATCTATTCTTTTGCAACAGATGAATTTGGTTGGCATGACCTACTCAGAGCTTGAAAAGCTTACTTTTTTATATTACAAGTTGCAGAACCCTCCAGCCAGCATGAATAAAATATCCCAGCTTTGGAGTAGTAGTCATCTTAATAAAAGTATGTTTGTAGAGGGGAAAGGGCGATGGTAATTCTAAAGTCAAAAGTGTACTTTTTTTCAGGCAATGACTTATTAATGTATAAATCTTATGGATGTTTGACCTTTATTTTAGGTCTCCATTCTGTGCAAATTTGTCTCCCTTTGATCTGAATCTTATTGATAGCCCCAACTACAGGAAACCCAATGAATCAATGCAATTCACCTATGAGCGGACTCATCATCCAACCATTGATTCAATCAGTTTACTCTAGCTGGGACTAACTAATAGGATTCTGTGAATGTCTCTACTGTTGCTTCATGCCGTTTCCTATAATCTCATCATGTGTGCATCACATAATTTCCCTCTCCTACTTGTAACTCTTCATCAAGATTTACTTTCTTGACAACACCTTTCCAGTCTTGCTGTGTTTTCACCTCACCTGCGGTTTCAAAGCCCCTTAGCTTTGAAAATGTTATTTTTTTTTGTTATTGACAGTCAAGAGCTACAGCACCTGCATATGCACCAAGCTTGGTACATCCTTGTCCTGAGTATGTTCACTGAGAGGAAAATCCCAACAAATTCAATTCAGCTTACTCCTAGATAAGAATACTTAAGATTGCAGACTTATTTTTGAATAATACCTCACTCATGGAAAACTGGTACATTCATATCCTATTTTTATGACTGTCATTTGCAGAAAAGCTCCTGCCAAACCTGGATTGTGGCCATTTTACACTATAAAAAAGACATGGCTTCTTTCTGCTAAAATAAAGAAACTATTTCCCCCTCTTTTTTAATTTTATAAACTTTACTACAAAGCTCTACTTTTATATCTGGAACTGCTACATGCCTTCCCACCCATCTCACATGAGAGGCTGAAAGAAAAGCAATTCATTATATTGTTCCTCTCAAGTGTTTGCCAGATAATTTGTAACGTGATATTTGATCAAATGTCTTACATTTATTTGAATGCTGACTGTAATATAGTGATAAAGATATTTGTTTAAATTCTAATACCCTTGCCATTGGGGCATTCTGATTCCTGTATTTCATTAGATGAATTTAGAAAACACTTGTCAACTGCAGAGGAGAGATACCTTCATCAAAACGGAGGAGGAAAGTGGAACAAATTTCTAAAGAGTAATATTATTTCATATTTATGGGGCAGGGGAGCTGACCTTTATTCTTAATGCTTAAATATAGGACTTTATAGTAAAGACTTTGTAATAACATCTCAAAGGCTGCTGAAAAAGAAGAACTATATGAAAATATGATTCATTCATTTGGAAAATGAAAGAGAACAGACTGATGTTGGAAAAGCTAATGTTTCTTACATTTCTAGAAAAAGAATCTTGATCCTTTTGCATAAGATTTATAGGCTGCTGCTGGGAAGATGGAATATTTTAAAGAGAAAGAAAAAGAAATCCTTCATCTATAAACTGAAAGGAAGCAAAACAATATTTTCAAAGAGTAACATTTGACTTCCAACCCACTGAGATAACTGGAAAATCTATTTTACACTGAAGATGAATCTTTGCTTAAGCTTAAGACATATTAAATCCTTTTTCTATTTTAACTCTTTTTCCTTTGACTATTTCCCAAATGGTTCAATGGTTCAATGTATCCAGAACTATAAACTACATAGCAATCTCTCCCTCTTCTCTCTCTCTCTCTCTCAATATATACATTTGTGTCTCTCTATGTGTGTACACCTACTGCTAATTGGAATAACAATAAAACAACCAAAACATACCTAATATACATTTTCTTTTTTTTTTTGGTTTACAAGTAAACATGCAGAAGTCAGAAGAAGACCACTATGCTGCATAAGTAGAGAAATGTTAAGCTTTAACCCAATCTGCTTCTTCCTCTAAGATTATATCTTCCCAGACATGTAAACAGAGGAAGAAAAAGAGGACATCCCTCAACAGATGCCATTGAAGCCGGGGTTTTTTTTTTTAAAGTAATTCCTGTGTCAAGTTAAAGGAATTTAGTGGGGGAAGTAACTAGAGAGGGACAGTTAAAACTTCCCCTGTCTGGCGTATAGTAGACATGATCCAGAATGGGACTCAGCTGTTTGACTTGTGTGTAATGGGAAAGAAAGGTTCAGCTGCATTTGTTATGTGCCTTCAAACCCACTCAGTGGCAGAGCTTGGAGTGTGTGGAGGGGGGAGGGGAGGGGCTATGGCATGAAGGGTGTGGTCACTGTGCATGGGGGTGGGGTGGTGGTGCGTGGGGGCATGGCCAGGGCACACGGGGGTGTGGCTATGGGCCAGGACGACCCAGAAACATTGCCGCTGGGGCAAATCGCCCCCCCACCCCCATATCCACATCCCTACATGACTCAGTCCACTCTAACTTATGGAGACCCTATTGTAGGGCATTCTTGGCAAAATATATGCAAAAGAGGTTTGCCATTGCCTTCTTCTAAAGCTGAGAGTATATGACTTCCTCAAGGTCACCGAGCAGATTTCCATGGCTGAATAGGGATTTGAACCTTGGTCTCCTGGAATCCTAGTCCAACACTTTAACCACTGTATCAGCTGCATACTTTGCATCTAATAGGTGGGGTAGTTTATTCCTCAGAATTTTATGGTGCTAGCACAGATACATGGTTTTCTATACACTCTCATGGAGTTTGATGTTCACTGCAATGGTACTGTTAGAAGGGTTCCTGCATTCTCAGCACAGGGAATCTCAAGGTGACAGCACTACACTGAAAATTGTGTGTAAATATATTTTTTTAATTTGCTAGCCTTGCTTTTCATATATATATTTGAATGGCATACTCCATACCACCGTGCTGGTGCTTAACACATAATGCTTAATTATGTCACTAGGCATTGCAAGGGGTCATTCCCAGGTGTTGGGTTCTGGCATTGAAATCTCAGCATCTGAAATAACAGCTCTAACTGTTTAGGATCCACACACTCCCTCCAATATCCTACTTAGATAGCTTGCTGTCACGTAAACCCTATCCAGGTATTTAGCATAGGGACCAAATTAGCACACAAGGAGAAGAACACATTGATGTCACTTGTCATGAGCCAAACTGAGCGTGCTGCCGATTCAGACTGGGACTCCAAGTTAGACTTGGACTACCAGCTGGGGGAGGATCCCTTGGAGGGGCCTTTGGGAGAGAGGGCTCCTTCAGAGTCTAGGGAGGAGTCTGCCAGTGACCCTGCAGCTGTCCTGGGCACAGATCCCGAGCCAGTACCTGCATCAGATGTTTGTGCTCTGATGGTAGAAGCCAGTGCTTCTGGCTCAACAGAAGCTGGTGTTTCTGACTCCAGCCCAGAGTTTGCAGCAGACCCTCCCCCCACGTTCCTCCGGGGGCGGTTCGGAGATTGCAACGGCTGCAGGAGAAGCGTCTGATGAATCGGCCCTGAAGTCTTGAGGGGCTCCAGCTGTGAGCTGGGCCAACGGACACTTGATCAGCCCCAGCTGGGCTAAAGACTGTGTATTTATGACAGATACTGTGGGAGGTGGGCACAGGGCAACAACCGTCTACCAACCGGAAATCTGCGCCCTGTGTCATGGGCTTTCTGTTCTAGGCTAATCCTTACTGTTTGAGTTTGCTGCCTCTGGGACTTGGGTGTTTGTTTTGGTGACGTGACCTCTTGATTACTTTATTACTAAAGCCATAAACTCAGCTCCTGCCTCTGTGTCTGCTTAAGCCGCCTGACATTGACACCTCTCATGTTTGTCGTCATTCAGCTCACATGAAAAAAGATCCATAGTGAGTCCATAAAGAAGTGCCTCTTACAGATATCAAGACTCTCTGCTGAGCCAAAATAATGGAACTAGTAACTTCTAACCCCTATGTACTCATCCAGACATGCACAGCTGCCTCCCTATCACCACAATTGCTCATATTTTTGGACTTTCCTTCAGTGTTCCTGCACTTCAAATATTTTCGGCTACAGTAAGGACCACACATGAGCTAGAGTGGTCTAGTGGTTTGAAGGTTGAACCAGGACATTCTTAATTCCATTCAGAGGACTGCAGGGTGATCTCTGTTTCAGAGGCACCAGGCATAATGGCCTTACATCAATAGATATGCCAGCTAAGATCAAGAAACTGACAGTTATTCCTAGTTCCTTAGGGTGATGCCTGCTGCTTTGTCCCTTGTAATGCTTCCATAAGGGTAATTCTGCATGAACTCCACCAATGGTGAAAATATTACTCCAAGGCCATTTCAGCACTACACTGTTATAGTGCTATTATTCCACTTTCAACATCCTGTGGAATTCTGGGGTTTGCAGTCTGCTGAGGCCAAAGAGCTCTCCGGCTGAGAATTCTAAATGCCCCTCCCTAAACTGCAAACTCCAGGATTCCACAAGATGTGGAAAGTGGAATAATAGCACTATAACAGTATAGTGAAGAAATGGCCCAAGTATCACAGCTTTTGCAGAAAAAAGGACTTATCTATGACAGCACCCTTGCCTGTTAACGAAACTGAAAAAAGATACAGACCACACACAGCAGACTTGGTACCCCACTTCCCACTATTGGCCTGTGAATCTCCTTTTCAGCCAAGCCCAAAATTGAATCATATCCTTAGGCTATGAAACAAAAATCTTTATAGAACTGCTTGAAAATATCTTAAGAGCTGATTTTAATATCAGATAGAGCATTTTGGCGGTCACCCAGCAGTATGTAGAATGATCTAATAAATGTTAAGATATATTACTACATCTTGGAGCATACATCTTGGAAAATGACAGAATCCCTTTTCGTTCCACCTCTCAGTGACAATTGCTTAGAAATGCTATTCCGTTTAGAGCAAACACAGTATCCCACGCATACAAGGGAAAAAGGATGAAAGCCTTCTGCACAATTAGGCTTAAATAAACACAATCAGAGAATCAGAGAATAGAATCAGACTCACACACTTGGAAGGGACAGCATGCATTTAAAACAACAAAATAAGGAGAGTCCACCCCCACGCCCCAAGACAGTCCATTCCATTGTCAGGCAGGTGTTAGCATCAAGAAGTTCTTTGCAGCATTTCTGCAGATTGTCTTTTCTTGCAATTTGGATCTGTTGGTTCATATCCCGCTCTACATGATATGTAAAAGATGGCTCTCACATCCCCCCTCATCCTTCCCTTCTCCTAGTTAAACATTTCCATTTCCCTAAGCCATTCCTCATAGGGATTGGATTTTAGATGTTTTAAATGTTTTACCATCCTGGCCATGCTCCTCTGGACATGTGCTAACAGCAGGCAACCAAGGCATTTAAATGTGTGGATCAATTGGAATCTTAGTAGGCTATCATCCCACTATTAGCAATAAATGCCTACTTGGAGCTAAATATATGCTATGACAACTATGTTAAATGAAGCTAAAGCTCCATTCTCAAATAAGTGCAACACCTTCATGTTGGGGGGCGGTGGGGTGAAGTTAAACTGCAGTCAGTTTTTATTTATATATTCAGTACCACTTGAGTTTTTCTTGTTTTCTCAGGGCATTTCCGCCCAACACTGTTATAGTGCACTTTCAACCTCTTGTGGAATCCTGGGGTTTCCAGTTTAGGGAGGGGCATTTAGAATTCTCCTCCAGAGAACACTTTGGCCTCAGTAAACTACAAACCTCAGAATTCCTCAGGATATTGAAGGTGGAATAATAGCACTATAACCGTGTAGTGTGGAAAGGCCCTTAGCCACAGTGTAAGGTGTGTGGGGACATTAAAATGAAAACCATCTTGGTGGAGCATTAAACCTCTTTTACCCATTCCAGATTCCATTGATTTCAACTGACTTTATTTGCAGGAAGCAGGAAGCAGGGATAAAGTTGCAGTCTGTGCGGCTTAAAACATCAGCACTCTTTTCTTTATACAGGGAAGGTATTAGGAGAGTTTTACATAGTGTAACTTTATTTCTATTTCCTTCTCTTTAAAAATATTTACAGCACGATATATTCTCTCCCTCCCCTTCTGAAACTTGTCAGTTTTTCATTGGGGCACTGTAAGGACAAATCAATGAGACAAGAGGAGGCAATGAATCAGCAGGAACTTTCAAATGCCTAAAGATATATGAACTCAAAATGAATTATATTGTATGATACACATTCTGCTAAATATCTGTCAGCATGAAAACTGAATAGTGGTAAATTATAAAACTGATCTCTTCCTTGGGGATACATGATCAAGGCTAGATTTATACAGGGCCAGTTCAGCTTAATAATAAATACTGCACATTCCTCTGATAATTATGTCATCATAAATTAGTCCTTCCCAAATATGATGAATGAGTTACATCTTTTGGAAAGAAGGCTACATGTTACAGCTGGTGCTCATGTAATTTTCATGAAAATAAATGAGACTAAAGGGCTCCATTGTATTCTTAAGTTGCTAGAATTTTATCATTGTACCTTATTTATCAATTTCTTTTGTGCAAATAGGCTCTGTTTGCAAACGCGGAATGAAAGGGAGAGGTACACAGAACTTCCTCATCCACTGAAATAAACTCAGAAGTCTACTCGCACATAAGTTCTGTATGGACATTAGAATATACAACAGATTTTGAGTGAAACGCTTACCTTATTAGCAGTGTGATGCGGCAGCCAAGAAAGCCAATGCAATTCTTGGCTGCATCAATAGGAGTATGGTGTCTAGATCGAGGGAAGCACTGGTACCACTCTACTCTGCTTTGGTTAGACCCCCATCTTGAATACTGTGTCCAGTTCTGGGCACCCCAATTCAAGAAGGATATTGACAAGCTGGAGCAAGTCCAGAGGAGGACGAGAAAAATTGGTGAGAGGCCTGGAAGCCATGCCCTGTGAGGATAGACTTAGAGAGCTGGGATGTTTAGTTTGCAGAAGAGAAGGTTAAGAGGGGACATGATAGCCATGTTTAAATATTTGAAGGGATGCCACGTAGAGGAAGGAAAGCGCTTGTTTTCTGCTGCTCCAGAGACCAGGACAAGGAACAATGGATTCAAGCTGCAGGAAAGGAGATTCCACCTGAACCTCAGGAAGAACTTCCTGACAGTCAGGGCTGTCTGGCAGAGGAATCTGCTGCCTCAGAGTGTAGTGGAGTCTCCTTCCTTGGAGGTTTTTAAGCAGAGGCTTGATGGCCATCTGTCGGGAGTGCTTTGAGGGTGTTCCTGCATGGTAGGGGGTTGGACTGGATGGCCCACATGGTCTCTTCCAACTCTACATTTCTATGATTCTATGATTCCAGGATTCTATTTTATTTATTCAGAGATATATATATATATATATTTAACCTTTCTGGTTTTTACAGACTATTCAGGGTAACTAACATAATTAAAACCAACAGAATAACAGAATAACACTCTGTTAAAAGGTACACCCACTAATAAGGCCTTTTCCCTAATCCCCCTCACATGTGCTTCCACCATACCTGAAACATAAAGTTGGGCCTTTTCCACCACATACTGGGGTAAAGACAGTGTTATGATGAAAGAGCTGGTCTCCAAGGTGTTACCCCAAAATGTCGATGTCTCAGGGGTCTACCTGCAATACCAGTGCCTCCATGAAACTGTGGAGAAAATTAACTCAAAGAGAAGGCCTGCGAGAGGAAGGTAACCTTACAAGATCTTTTACACCTGTGTATTCCAGTAGTAGTGCAGGGAAGAACAAGTCAGAGGTTCAAAAGTAAGCTTGCATGTTTTATTAGAGGAATTAACAATCACACACACAAGATCCGAGCAGTTTCACATTTCCACAAGGCTAACTGAAGGAAAAGGAAGAAAAGTTTGGATAATGAGAATTTAGGGTGAAGTGGGTGACATTTATCAGTCCAGCAGAGAAGAGATGAGGCAATGTGGCTGAGACTGGGAGTCCAAGGGTAGTACAAATCAGAAACTGGAGCAGCAGAGTTATGGTCAGTATGCTAAAAGTACTATGAGTTATCTGGCAAAAAGTCAAGGTTTAAACACTCTTCTTCCACCTAAGGAGAAGATGTTAATGGCTCTCTGACAGAGTAGACGATAGAGTCCACAGAGTGGACAGTGGGGTCTGGAATGAGCTAATGGCCTTAGCATTAGGTGACAAAGGAACTGATCAGAAATGTGAAAGCTCCTTAATTGCTGCCCAGGTGAGGGGGCAAAGGAGAGTTTTTATGACCAAAGAGAATCAGTCCTTCTGTGAAAGTAGTTTCAGGTGTTATTGTTTCCAAAGGTTGAGTCATTGAGAGACATCTGCCAAGTCTTTTGTCTGGAGCGTTCCTGATTATGACCAAGCCATGCCCTGAGGTCTCTTTCTGACCTAGTTTTACAATACACATGTGCAGCCAGTTCCTCCTTGCCAGCAAGCTTCCCAGTTATAGCAGATTATAATTTATATTTTATGCCAATTAAATATTTGTCAATTAAACCATATAATGGATAAGGGATGTACAGCCTGGTAACAAGGATATCTTCTCACTCATATTCTTGATGAATGTTTTCCATATCCATAATTTCTAAAAAAAATGTGTGTTATTGTTGTTGTTGTTCTGTGTCTTCAAGTCATTTCTGATTTATAGAGGCCCTAAGGGGAACCTATTATGGGATTCTTTGCAAAATTTAGTCAGAAGGAGTTTGCTTCTGCCTTCCTCTGATGGCTGAGAGAGTATGATGTGTCCAAGGTCGTTCAGTGGGTTTTCATGGCTGAGCAGAGATTTGTACCCTGATCTCTAGTGTTCTAGTCCAACACTCAAACCATTACACCATACTGGTTGTCACCTACACCTACACCTGTTGTGAAGGTGGTTCAGCTGCCCTGCAGTATTATGCCACATGCACACACAGACCATCTACACTTCCTATACAGTACATTTCCACAAGATTAGATTGTCCCCACTTCAGTTAGCCATAATGAAAATTACTTTAATAGTCAAGCTCTTATCAAAATAATTTCTCATCACTTTCATTTCAGGACTAGCAGGCCTGGATGAAAACAGAATTGGATGCATCCCTGAATGAAAAGTTGGACCCTATCATAACCTTGACCCTAAATAGTTCAAGAAGAGACCCAACCACTCCAGCCACAACATGAAATGTTGAGCTGCAGGCTGTTTAAGGGAACAGATGAACCCTCCCTGGCCCAACCCCTGCTACAAACACTCTAGAATCATCTACAGAAGCTGAACAATTAATGTTGTTCAGTGTGTTCAGGTAGTAGTGGATCCCACAAAAAACATAGAATGGAAAATTCTACTAGCTGTCTGGTCTGCATTACCTGCCATCCCTTAAAGAAGAAGCCATACTTCTCACATGCTATGGGTCAAGGGCTTGATGTTTGGAGAGAGTGTGGCGGAGCCAACCATCAATTTGAAGTGAGTCATTTCAGGGATCACCTTCTTCCACACATAGACCATTTCTGCACTACACTATAATAGCATTATTATTCCACTTTCAACATCCTATGGCATCCTGGGGTTTGCAGTTTAGGGAGAGGCATTTAGAGAGCTCTTTGGCCTCAGAAAACTCCAAATCCCAGAATTCCACAGGATGTTGAAACTGGAATAGTAGCACTATAACAGTGTAGTGGAGAAATGGCCCACAGTTGGCCATCAGGTCAGTTGATCTTCAGAAGTATCTTTTTTTACACTCTCAAAAGAGAAACAATTGACTGGAACGCGAAGCAGGGACCTTCACACACTCACATCATGGAACTCCTTCTCAAATGAGGTGGGATATTTCCCCCTCTTTGGTGATTTAGGCTCAAACTTTTTTGCTCTGTCAATTTATTAATTTAACAGATACATGCTTTTGAATTATGCTGCATTGCTTTGCTTCTAATGTTCTTGTTTCTAATTGTATTGCCATTTTAATGGAGTAAATTGCCTTGGTAGTCTTCTTTTTCAAACTGAAAGGCAGCGTATAAATAGTATAACAAGCAGTTGTGAAGGTAAGAAAACAATTAATGTTGTTCAGTGTGGGGGCAATCACTGCTGAACCAACCCCTTATCCTGCTGTGCCCCCTCAGAAATCTCTGCTGTCTGGAACACATTGATCTCTGGCCCACTGGACTGCTTCCTGGCTTGATGTACAGAGGAGAATTTTGAGCCAGACTGCAGCGGTGGCTAGAATGGGACAATCAATAACATAAGATAAAGAGCATTCTTTCCCCTGGGTTATTTGGCACATAACCCCTGCCTCTTCGATTTGCTTCTCTCTTCAAGTTTGAAGCCTTTGTTGTTGTTGCTGTGTTGCTTGGTTTTTGTTTTTTCACTGTAGTCATGTTTTGCATTTCTTACCAGTTCTCCACACTGATGGCTATTCAGGCAGCTTCCTACAACTATTTTGAATTATCTTAAAAAAGGAAAGAACTCTTGTGCACTATCAAGTTTACTACATAAATAAGTAAGTAAATATACACCTTCTTTTATTATGTGCCAAAGTATTGCAGGTGCAGAAACTCTTACCACCCAACTGCTGGTAAAAAGGAGCCCTGGTGGCGCAGTGGTTAAATGCCAGTACTGCAAGCCACAAGGTTGTGAGTTCGATTCTGCCGGGCTCCAAGGTTGACTCAGCCTTCCATCCTTCCGCAGGTCAGTAAAATGAGTACCCAGCTTGTTGGGGGCATGTATAGAAATGTTTCGAAATACACGCTATTTGTAAGTTGTTCGCCGCCTCGATCCATATGGAGAGGCGGGATACAAATAAATAATAATAAAATAAATGATATTTTGTCCTCCCATGCAAATCATTCTCATCCAGATTTTCAGAGAGACCAAGCAGATCCTTATGATTAACAGCCTCTTCTTTGCTTCATTAGATAATGCCAGTATAGAAGATACAATACTAAGCAAGAAGGTCTAGTGGTAAAATGCTAATGGTTAATGTTAGATAAAATTCCTGAAGAACACTAGCTTTAGAGTGTATCTATGCAAGACAGTTAAACCAGTTTGATACTACTTTAGTTGCCATGGCTTCATCCTACAGAATGTCATATGCTATTTAGAGAAGCGCTTAAAATTGCTCAATAACTTCAATCCTTTAATTCAGGTGTCTGGACTAGAGCACTCTGTCAGTGAATGCTAAGTTGCCCCCTAAACTGCAAATTCCAGCATTCCATAAAAATGGAGCCATGACAATTAGTGGTATCAAATGCCCATAATTGTGCAGGGCAAAGACACCACCAATGTGTATTGCTGCTGATGAGAAAATGACCATTTTCATTAAGAAAGGAATCAAAATCCAAACCAGCAATATAATAGTGCTTTTAATCAAAACTGTGGTCTGGCCACAATTGAAATGTCAACACTCCTGGGTCCTGAAAGTCAAAAAGGATCTGAACAAGAAACTATAGAGGTATGTTTACAAGGTATAGCACTTTTTCACACAGAGGATGGGCACTGGGAAAGCAAAATGCAACTGCTGTATGTTATTGTTCCACACATCTCTATAAAATTTTGAAATTAAACAAGACAAGGGTAATTTCAGGAGATTTTGTGTGAGGCAACTGTGAAGTTTACTGTTTTGTTTGTTTGTTTGTTTTGAAACAGCTTTTAAAAGTGATTGACAGCTCGTTCTTGGAAATCCATGATGCTTTCATACCAAGGCACCTTCCTACCATACCCAGATGATCCCAAATCTCTACTTTTGAAGAATCGCACCAAAGCAGAACAAAGGCAGTGGGCCACCAGCCAACCAGGCACATGGTACTTGGTAGAGATAGACAGGCAAGAAGACCATTTCAGACACTTCTTACCTCAGGCTGTATAAGTCAGGATGCTTAAGAAGACTGATGATGCTGTAATGCTCTGGCAATTAGTGAAGGCAGAGAGCAATACCAGGATCCACTCCCAACTTAAGGTGGTCCTGGGACAACATTCTGCTTTTTCTGTGGTGACTCAGACTGCCTGGCCTCCCGTCGCAGGGATGGCCTCTGCCTTGGCATTATTGCAGCCTCTGCCTCCTTCCAGTCTCTGAGCTTCAGGCTTTCCTGACGGCAAAGCAAGTTGACTCCCACTCCCACTTCCCTGAAGCCTTAAAAATCTTGGTAGTGAATCAGGCTTGCTCCCACTACCACCTAAAGTACTGACCCATACAAGTCTTACTGGGAATGAAGGGAAATTAGTCTGTTTGCCTCTGTCCATGTCACCATGTGGATTTGCATTACTACTGTAGAGAAACCTGATTAAATTAAATTAATGATCAAACGGAGCAGCAGCAGTAACAGTAGTAGTAGTAGTAATTTTTTAAGTTGTCAATTACATATGAATATAATTATTTTTAAAAAAGAATCAAGGGGTAGGGGATTAAGCTAGACTATTTACTAAGAGAAAACGTTGGGAAATAAAAAGAAATACTCAGAGAGACCAAACATGGATGACAATCAACAACAGTTGCTCCAAACCCCCATCACAACATTTTTGATGTACTACTAACAGCTCTAGCAATCAAATGAAGAGACGCTGGAACTACTTGATTATATAATCTCAACTATTGCATCTAATGCACCCACATAAGCACTGTGACTGGGAAGCATGCAGATGAGATTCTTGCTCAAGATTGTCTATTAGAAAAGTCCATGAGGAAGCCCAACTCCCCTCCTACCATCCATATCACACCACCTGCTAATGTCCTTTATGGGTCATGCTAGAGAGACATGCTGGCTGCCATCTCCCTACTTGTTTTTGACTGGTCCAAATTCAGATGGGTCTGAATCACTTGGGACTGTGTTGTATGACTGCAGAGCCAAATTGGTCCAATATGATTTGACCCAGGTTTCATGTAAGTCAGTCTGAATCAGACTGATTCACTTCATTATTCGCTTTTGGCCGAAACAGCTAGCACAGCCCTAATAGTTACCTGTTGCCGGGACAATATTTGCCCTTTAAAAAAGAAAAGACAAAGACAAATGAGGAAAAAGGACAGAGAAAGCCCAAGATAGGATTCATTATTTTTGCTCTCTGGGACAAGAGGAAAGAGACACATAAGAAGGACAATAAGAGAATCTTTCTAATCACTAACAAGGTCCGAAGGAGTGCCAAGGGAGGCTGCTGGAATCTCACTGCTCACTATCTTGATCTTACAGCATAAAATGACTAATCAATGTTTCCCTGGAGGCAACCAGTCAAAAGAAGATGAATCTGACCACTGATGAAAACAATGTAATTATGTCCTCTGTGCGTTAGTACTCCTTCTTCCTGTATTGTGTAATGCACAGCTATTTTCAGCTTCACCTGAAGTTGTGAATGAATACAATCCTTTGGCTTAACTTTACCCCTGCACCACATCTGCAGCAAAGCCTGCTGATTGTATAATGTGGAACCAAGAGGAAAAGTGGACAAGGAAAGTTGGCCAAGAGCAAAAACAAACAACACTTATTATGATGATAGCTGTGCAGAAGGATCCCAAGGAATCAACACCACATTTAGATAAAAGGGTGGTGCTGGTGGAGAAAGGAGTTAAATTCATAATTTTCTTTTATTAGATCTATCAACACTAGTGCCTACCAAAGGCAGTACCGTTATGCAGTGGTGGGATTTCATGCTTCTGTGAGGCAAGAAGCTATGCTGATGATTGCAGTGCTGCTGCTAGAGTCCCCCATGTCTGACAGGCTTTTGCTAAGGAATCAGATTAAATGTGTCAAAAAGCTACTGCAGCTGCAATAGTGTGTGTGAGAGAGAGAGACAGAGACATAGGTCATTTCTGCACTAGACTGTTATAGCGCAATTATTCCACTTTCAACATCCTATGGAGTCCTGGGGTTTGCAGTTTAAGAAGGGGCCTCAAAGACCCCTCCCGAAACTGCAAACCCCAGGATTCCATAGGATGTTGAAAGTGGAATCATAGCGCTATAACAGTCTAGCGTGGAAATGGCCCGAGACAGAGAGACTGTGGAGGATCTCTTAGAGACAATGGCACTGGCACCGTAGTGAACAATTGTCAATACTGTACAGAAGGGGGCACAGTTAGACCCCTTTTGGATGTCTTACCATGAAAATCTTATTTTGAGAAAGTCCAAAATAAACAAGAGACAGTGCCATAAGATGAAACTTCCAGATCAGATGGCAGTCAAGGAGCTCCTGGGGTACAACAGTGTTAGTAAGCTTACATCCCCATGCTTCGATATGATTTAATTGGCAAATTATATTACTTGGCATAAATATAAATTATACTCTGCTATGGCTGCATGGGCATGCTGGCTAAGAAGAAAAGCTGACCACACATGTGCATTGCAAAATGAGTTCAGAAGAGACCTCAAAGCATAGCCAAGTCATACTCAGGAAATCACCAGGAATCTCCATCAATAATGGACTTACAATTAGCCTCCAATGACTCAACTTTAGAGAGACAATAGCATCTGAAATATTCACACAGTATTGCTGACTATCTTAACTCCTTTCCCTCTGATCAAGCAAGTTTCCCTTGTGTCCCCAAATCTGTCCAACAATTAAAGAGCTCTCAAGGTTACCATCAGCCCTTTGTCACCTAACATTAAGAGCACTAGCTCATTCCAGGCCCCCATTGTCCACACTCCAGACTCCTTTTTTACTCTGCCAGATAGCCATTAGCACCTTTGCCCTAAAAGCAGAAAAAGAATATTTAAGCTCCAGTTTTTGGCCAGTAAACTCTCAGTGCAACAATTGTTGGTTGCCATTCTGCCTTAGATTTGTGTCTAAGCCATGTCGCTTTGTGTTCTGTCCTTAGACTTGTGTCTAAGCCATATCACTTCTTCATAGCTCTTCTGGATTGGTAGATATCACTCACTTTGCCCTTAAATGTTGCTATCCAAACTCTCCTTCCTTTTCCTTCAGTTAACCTTGCATGGTCATCTGGCTGTTTCCATTTTGGGTGTCTGATTGCAATTCCCCCCAAAAAACAAATAAGCTTACTTTTGGATCTCAGGCTGGTTCTTCCTTGCACTAGTATCAGTATATATAGGTGTAAAAGATCTCATAAGATTTACCCCCTTCCCACAGCCCTCCTCTTTGAGATCATATTCTCTGCCTTTTTGTGGAGGTCCTGGCATTGTGGGTGGATCCTTGTGTCACCTGTGTTTTGGAATAACAGCAGAGAACAACTATAAGTAGCATGGTGGCTAATGATGTTACTGGACTGAAGCTGAAAGGATGTTCAGCTGTTGACATGCTTAGAAGTGAAAGGAAAATCTGAAGCTGAACAACACATATTATAAGAACATAGAATGTAAGAAGCACGAATAGGGGAAGCTAGACATAGTAAATACAAGAAATGGAAGGTATGAAGGTTGCAATCCTCGGGTTGAACAAGCTAATGTAGAGAAGAATGGGACATTCTGAGTCAGATATAGTGTTTTACTCAGGAGATTGAATGGGGTGGCATTAAAAGTCAGGAGAAATGTAACAAAAGAAGTCAAAGCAGTCATAATGAAAAGTCTGACTGAATAATATCAAATATTCAACAAATAAACACTGATAATAATGTACTCTGAATTAGAATACATCCAATAAATACACAAAGGGATTCAGCAACTGAATCCTTCTTCCTCACATTTACATGTTGTTGTTTCTCAAGGGGGTACAATGTTGGTGGTGAGGCATATGATTGGTATTCACATCATTGAAGAATGTAGGAAACTAGCTTGTGCATTCCACCACCACTCTTGCACATTCTTTCAGTTTATTTGTGTAGGGGATATAGGAATCTTTCAAATCCTGTGCGTACACACACACCAGAACAATATACGGAGCGTCTTTTCATTCTGCCCATGATAATGATGGAAATTTGCCAATAAGCTGATGAGGCCAAACAGACATGGCCAAACAATCAAGGCCAAAGAGACTTTGGATACTGACTACAAAGAGAACACGGATTTGTCAAAGTCAGCATGACTTTAGGTCTTGACTAGAATAAAGAATTCTAGGAACACACACACACATACACATTTACACTGCTTTTCATTAAAAGAAAACCTCAAAGCAGTTTACAATAAATGTAAATACAATAAAAAGGATTAAAATAGAAAATCAATTAAAAAGAGTTCATTAAAAAAAATGAGAGGTAACACATAACACCAACAATCAGGAAGATAACCAAGAAAATGTTTGACTAAACTGCTAGGTTTTTCACTGACAGTGGAAACAATGAAAACTAGGAGACTGTCTAATCTCATTGGAGAAACCATTTCATATGGTGAGTCTTAAAACAGAGAAGTCTTTCCTTTGCATATCAATCCCACAAGCCTCACTAGACCATGGCATGGTAAGCAGTCGCCCTTTCCAGTGTTAAGATGGAAGATGGGGCAGTGTACGCAGGAGGAGACAGTCCCTCAGGTAACCTGGCCCTGAACAATATAAGGTTTTATAAGCCTAAAGTAACAGCAGGATGTAACAGGCAAACAGTGCTGATATATATATATCAACTCAGCATGGTGGCAGGTTCCACTATGCAGCCTGGCTACCACCTTCAGCACTATCTGGAGCTTCTTAACCAGCTCCACACATTGCTTCACACAGAATGCATTATCAGTGTCTAGTCTTGGAACTACTAACGTTCTTGAGTGTCCATGGGGGTCTGCAGCAAAGCAACAGTCCTCTTTCCCTGCAGTCCTAAATTTATTTATTGTAATACACAGAGATACACATCCAGCTAGTCAGCAAGAACAATGATCTCTGAGACCACTCCTGTTGAGAATTCACCTGCCAAACACAATCTCTCTGTGCTGTTCTTGAGGAGAGAGACACTGAGCCAGGAAGCAAATCAAATAAATGCAACTTGGAGCTCTTCCAGACTAGTCAAAGGAAATATTAGTACTATCAATGGAGCTCCTTGGGCTTTGCTGGTTTTTGCTGGCTGTTGTTTATTTCATGTCCACTCATACCATATTTTGGTGGGGGTGGTTGTTTGAAGCTACTTCTTGTATCTTCACTGGAGTGTGGTTTGCTGAAGTGGTCCTATGGAATCATAGAATTGGAAAAGATCACAAGAGCCACAAAATTCAACACACTGTCGTGCATGAATACACAATGAAAGGCACTTCTTACAGATGGCGATCCAGACTCTGTTTAAAAATCTCCAAGGAAGGAGACTCCATAACACTTTTGAACTGCTCTTACCATTGAGAAGTTCTTCCTAATGTTTATGTGAAATCTCTTTTCTTATAGTTTGAGGCCATTTCTCCATGTCCTAGTCTCTGGAGCAGCAGAAAACAAGCTTGCTCCAGCCTCCATATGACATACTTTCAAATATTTAAAAGAGATATAATGTCATCTCTTAACCATCTATTCTCCAGGCTAACACAGCCAGCTCCCTAAGCAGTGGTTTCCAGACCTTCCACCATTTTGGTCACCCTCTTCTGGACACATTCCAGCTTGTCAATAGCTTTCCTGAACTGTGGTGCCCAGAACTGGACACAATACTCTAGGTGGGCTCTGACCAAAGCAGAATAGAGTGTTACTATCACTTCCCTTGACCTAAACACTATACTCCTATTGATACAGCCTAGTATCACATTGGCTTTTCTAGCTACCATATCACAATGGTGACTCATGTTCTACTAAGAGTCCTGGATCTCTTCCACATGTACTGTGGTCAAGGAAGCTGTCACCCATCCTATATCTGTGCATTTCATTTTTTAATGCCTAAGTGTGGCACCTTACACTTCTCTCTGTTGAAATTCATTTGGTTAGTTTTGGTCCTGCTCTCTAATCTAAGGTCATTTGGAATTCTGTTCCTGTCCTCTGAGGTATTAGCTGCCCCTCCTTATTTGGTGTCATCTACCCATTTGACACACATGCCCTCTATTCCTCCATCGAAGTTATTGATAAAAGATGTTGAATAGCAGTGGGCCCATGAGAGAAACCTGCGGCACCTCACTAACACTTCTTTCCAAGATGAAGAGAAGACATTGGTGAGCACTGTTTGGGTTAATCAGTCAGGCAATTACAAATCCACCTAACAGTGGCAGTAACAGTAACAGTACCCACAGCCACCATATTCCTTAATCTACCAAGCTTGTAGCTTTATCAGGGGCAATCTTTCTGGGTTTATTTTTTTTTTACAACTATAAAGTCATAGTTACAATACAATTTTAGTACAACAGTGCTATTTTGTGAATGCACCATAGCATTTTTACACTCTCTCACACCTCACACATGCACACGTACACACAAAGTATGGAGCAAATAAGAAAAAAAGTAATTTCTTGAACACCAGGGTAGGAATAAAATGCTGCAACTGGTGTTGAGAATTACCAGAAAATAAGAAAAGTTAGGTTTTTGGATTGCAACACCACCACTGCTTCATGAGGTATTTTGGAAATTGCAGCCTAAGCAAGTAATCTCCAAATTCTTATCCTATAATGTAACAAATTGGACAAGTAGAGAGAGCCGCAAAATGCTTGCTCTTGTGGAGGCAAGCCAAGGCCTAGCCACACTCATGGCAAGCACGGCAATGCCCAACAGGGCATGTTATGAAGAAGTAGCTGACAGACTGATCGAGCTGGGCTTTGAAAGGATGACCCAGCAGGTCATAACAAAATTCAGACAGATAAAATGTGAGTTCTTCAACTGCATGAAGGAATTCGATGGGCACTCTGAGAGAGAACATCAGCCAAGACACTTTGGTATAATGCTGAGGCTTTGGAAGAAGTCGGGTAGGCCCTCCTGGACCGTGCACCACAAGCATGGTTAGTAACCCTTCTGCACACATTCCCATTCCTACTGCCTTCTTATGCTCTCTATGCCAGCCTCCTAGCAAACATGTCCCTCATGTGTCCCCCTTTTCTGTCTGCAGGCTGCCATTGCCCCCACAGCACAACCTGCAGGGAAAGGGGGAAAGGCACAGAGAATGTTCAGCAGGTAGATTTGGGAGGAAGACCTTGCTTGCCACCCCATGTTGCTATTGAGTTGCATTGATCAATCCATTAAAGTGGATTGATCCCCTGAAGCCTACTGCATTCCCCAAGGGAGTGCCTTGGTGATTATGCATGGCATGCCTGTCTATCTTCTCCCTCTGTCACAGATGTGAGAAATGACGAGGGAGTTAAGTTTTGAGTCATTGGAAGAAGGGCCCTCTGGAACAATGAGCGCATCAGCTGTGGTGCCCAGAGGAACCCCAAGAGGGGCATATGGTGAGCAGTGGACATTCCTCCTGTGTTTGAACAGGGACATCATGAAAGGTCATCATAGTGGTATCTACTTCATCCCAGTCATTTCCCCCCACCCTCTGCAAATCATCATCTCTGTACCTTTATATCACACAGGGGTTCAAGCAGACATTCCCTTCACAGTGCCCTGTGGCTCATCTGGAGAAGGGCTCTCTGGGCTTGTAGCATGGGGTCCCATCACCATCCCGGAAACTACTGCGGGAGAACATGGTGAGTATCATGCTAAAGCTTTTGTGAAGCAAGAGGACTGAATATGATCTGTGAATTCAAGGTTTTTCTAGAACAATATCTCTGATGGTTGCGTGGGTTTGTGAGGCCACAAGCAATGCTAAAGGTACACTTGCTTCTACCAAAGACCCTGGATCCAGCTGATCTCTGCAGAGATGACTCCAGCTCCTCAGCAGAAGGCTGTGCAGGTGGCATGAGAGGCAGGTCCCATCTTTTATCAGCAACTGATACGAAACCCATTCCCTGTCCCTGCAATTGTCAGAGAAAAAACATTACTTCTCTGTCTCTGGCCACCATAACCGTCTATATTTTTGACCCACATAGCTCAATGTGAGGATGCAATGCAACGCACAAAGCATAGCTGCATACAGGTTTTAGCAACCAGCTGCAGTTACAGACAAGGTATTA
>CAOLHI010005455.1:0-68393 GCA_948474755.1 Ctenosaura bakeri
GAGAAATAATGTTTCATTCAATAAGAATGTGACAAGTAGATAGCTGACATGCCAATTATATCAACTATATGCATAACTAATATATTCTCTTTAAAGGCAGTCCAATCACCCACTCGTGGTCAATCTTCTCACTACCTTTCATACTTTTGCCAGAATAACTGCTGACACACAACTGTAGGATTGGTACAATGTGCATATAAAAACAGTGCTTCAAGCAGGAAGCGTGACACTTTACCAGGCTTGAGATCTTTAGACATGACTACAGTATGTTCACAAGACACCTTGTTTAACAATAAAGCAGTAATCACTACTATTCTCCTTGTCTCATTTCCCTCTAGGAAAAGGCTGGCAGCATTTTAGAATAATAAAACAGTATCAATATCCAAAAAGTCTCACTCATTCTTCTGAACTAAAGCAAAAGCAATAAATTGGAGATGCCAAGCCATGAAGTACAGAAGAAAAGGAGGCATCTGTCCTTTTGCAAGCTTCCATAATCCCTATACTTCTCTTTTTAAAAGCAGGTGGCACATGCATACACATGCATACAAACACACACAAACATGTACACATGAACACACGTGTGTGTTGGTGACTGAGGATGCTATCAATGGGAAATGTTGCTGAAAGCCATCTTCTAGGCAGACCTTACAGGCCATGCAAATATGAGCTGTAAATATGAACCAAAATCTAGAATGGAACATCAGTTTTCACCCGGTGTTTCATAGAAATTAACATTAAAACAAACTGTACTGAAAACTGACAAATGGAAGGTAGTTGTTAGGCTTTTATAACAATGCATTATGTAAAAGTTACATTGTTACAAAAATCTTGTTGTATAATCCGTCTCCACTGCTAATTATTTCAGTACTTTTAGATAGCAAATGCTATAATTAACACTGGTGATTCATAAATTGCATGACTGGCAGCAACACTGCACTGTAATTTTCTCATTTCTAATTTTGCCAAAAAGTGGGTGATATTAAAACACAAATTAAGAAAAATGGTTTTTACTGTAAGATTAAGCAAGTGAAAGTCATAAAATGCTCACTTTTTCATTGCACATGCAAATCTAAATTGATTTTTGACTGTTTATTAAATTATAGTGACATACCGTACCAGTTCTAAACATTTGCACTTGCATGTCTTCTTGCTATGCCAGAAAAACATCTCTAACACTATACAACCATAAAACAATGTTTTGTAAAGTTATGGCGATTGCTGTCTTCCCTACAAAACACAAATATGTTGGATGTTGGAACAGCAAGTTTAAGATCATTCTGTTAAGTATATAACCACCTATAATTTTGCCCCACAGCATTCCTGTATGATAGAATAGCATCAGCATAAAGATCCTAAAGGTTAACAAACCTGCAGATACTTTATACACACTCCTATTGCAAAGAATATAAGCAAATGTTATTGAATACTGTTTTCATCTGCTTTATCATGAGAAAGTATGAAGTAGAAAACACAAATAAGCCTATCATTACAGTGGAAAGAAAAGAGAGGAAACAAAGAAAGCAGAATAGAGTCAATAAAGACACATTAAAGTAAACGCTTAAAGGCATCAGATCCTGCTAGAAGCTAAACAGAGTCAGCAATGGTTAGTGCTTGGATGGGAGACCAACGATGAATACTAGGCTATATTTCAGAGGAAGGAACTGGCAAAATCACTCCTATTTCTTGCCTCAGAAAACCTTATTAAATTCATGGGGTTGCCATAAGTCAACAGGCGACTTGAAGAGGACATACATAGGTACAAAGTAATGTTGCGTGTCAACCAATCCAGAACAAAATAGAGTGTTTTGGAAATACTCAGAAAATAATTACATGAAACACACTTAATTTGATATCTTAAGGTTAAACATATACCTTTGTTGCAAGTTGTGAAACTGAGGAGGTAACTTCATCATGAAGACATGGGTCCTTTTTCTTATTTTTAAAAAGAAAAAAAATAGAAACTGTGGTCATTTCTAAACATCTCAAGAAAGCTCAAGAAGCTTTGTGATGATTATGTAGCAATGGAAACCAGATATTTGTATGAATAAGCTTTAGTAAAATGCTTGCAATTTACTTTGGCTGTATTTACTTTCTTACACAGTAATTCTTGTTCTTCTGCTCAAACTAGATGCACACACCACTGTGACTGAGCATATGGATACCTCCTGAACTGCACCCCCCCCATTCTAAGTGTGCATAAGAACCAACCCCTGAAGTTTATAAACTCGTATAAAATAGAAATTAGCACTGCCTCAGGCAGTGAGGGGAGAGTAGTTGGTGGCTTTCTTTTGGACATGTGAATTCAAAATCAGTACCAAAAGTGGGCGTGGCATCATTTGACCCATCTTATCCGCCACCTAATTCCTCAGACACCAGAGTATCTCCATTCCTAATTGTCTCACCCTGCTGAACCTGCCCAGAAGAAATAAGAAGTGATGCAGGAAATAAAATAGTTTCCCTGGGATGGGGGATGATGGGAGTACAGTCCATCATTTCTAGAACATATCGGACAAGGTGCTAACATATGCCTCAAAACAGTTGCTTGAAAAGATGTAATTCACAACAAATCACAAGCCATTACACTTGGAAAGACCATTTCAGGTCACTTATTGCCACTGGATTCTCCTTTTCTGCCTCTTAGTTGCTTCAGTCTATGAAATACAGTCTATGTGTGGAAAAGTTATTACTAAAATTACTCCCCATTATGAAACAGAACACTGGGATCACCTGCAAGGCAGAAGAAAAACAAAGCTATTCTTTTATTAGCAAAGCTGGAGAAAAAATGTAGATGGCTTGCTAGCTAAGGAATCAGTAGAAGCCAACGTAGATAGTGTTTGCTTGTGCCGGGAGGATACATAACCACTAGCAAAACACACACAACACACACACACACACACACACACTTTAAAAATTCTGTCTTTAGACAGTAGAAGATTGTCTTCTGCCACTTTGAGGATGCTACTCTAGAACAGGTAAATTCAATATTACTTCAAGAATTTTACACAGTTACCCTCTAACACAAGTTATAAGATAGCTGTGTAAATTAAATAAATAAATAAATGATAATAAAAACTACAACAAACTAAAAACAATTAAAACACATGTTTTTAAAAAAACAGATCATAAGAGATTAGGGTTGGAATCCTCTTGGGTAGTTATGAATGTGTAAGGATAGATTGCATACCTGTAACTTTAGTTTTTTGAGTGGTCATCTGTGAAGTCACACAAATGGGTTTACTGCACCTGCACAATGCATCATTGGGAATTTTCTAGAGCTGTTACATAAGCACTTTGGCAGTAGCCCGTCCTCCTGTGGTTCAAGTGACCATCTCGATTCCTACCAAAACCCTCAATTGCTGGATGCCGAAGCAGCAGCCAAGAAGCTAAGGAGAGAGCATGACACAGAGAGGGGAGGAAGGAGAGGTCTTGTGTGAGTTCACAGATGACCCCTGAACGAACTATGGTTACAGGTAAGCAACCCATCCTTCTTCTTCACCTTCTTCGCCTTCTTCTCCATGGTTACTGTCAGTCACATAAACAGAAGCTTAGCAAGCCACTCATCACAGGAGATGGGAGTGTCATGTGACATAAGAAAACAACATGGTTCTCCCAAAGGCAGCATCAGCCTTGGAACTGGTATCCAACCAATAACGAGTAATAAAGGTCAGGGGCTGAGACTGAGTAGCTGCTCTAAAAATGTGCTCTAGAGACACACCTTTCAGAAAGGCTGATAAAGTAGCCACAGTTCAGATACAATGGCTCCGCACAAAAACAGGAGGATCTTTCTTTGCCAGTTCATGGGCCAGATGGATGGTTGAAGAGACACACTTAAAGGGATGTTAAGATGACAAAGATAGACCTTTCTTGTTTGAGGAGTAGCACCCAAAGAGCCTCTGGAACTGGTGAAAGCCAGTGGTCTTGCTGATATAAAATGTAAGAGTTGGTCTATCATCAAGACAGTGCAACATACAGTCCAAGTCAGTTGTAGGGTTCTGCATAATGCAGGTAAAACATGTCATGGTTCAAATGAGAAACCAATATTATTTTTTAGAAGAAAGGAAATGTAAGGATGACTGTGTCCTTCTGGAATTTTAGCTTTCTTTGAAAGCTGTGAAACTACCAGCTCCAAGCTCCTCTGAGGTTTAGGCCCCAATACTGATGGATGCAGATTCTTATAGCCCTTCAGAAACTGCTTAACCAAAGGGATCTGGAACGAAGAAGGCTTACTGATGATCTGAAAGCTGGTAGAAACTGCCACCAGGTAACATTTGATGAAAGAGAGAGACAGCAACAGGAGCCACTCCAGCACACGATGAACTTACGCTTGGTCTAGAGAGATCTCTGTGGGTGACAAAAAAGACAAAAAATTGTTCCATTTATATGCATAGGACTGTTGGGTTGCACGTGCATGCACAGCTGCAATGATTTGTTGAATCAGAGCCAAAAGAGAATTTAAAGAAACACCCACCAAGCAGTCAGCCTGAGAGCTTCCAAGTCTGGATGTGTCATTTGCCCCTCATACAGAGGCAGGAGATCCAGTCTCTCTAGCAGCCTGAGGTAGGAGAGCTGAGTGAGGTGGAGAAGGGGGGCAAACCAAGGCTGTCTGGGCTACCATGCAGTGATCATGATGGAATCTGCATGATCTCTCTGAGGTTTAGCAATTATCCTGGTGACAAACAGAATGAAGGAAAAGCATACATGATAGGGCAGCGAAGGCATCTCTGAGAGAGTCCTTCCCCTGATGTGCCACAGAACAATAGCTCTGGCACAGAGCACCCCACTTCCTGAAAAGAATATGGAGTACGTCTGGATGAAGTTCTCATTGATGGCAAGAGGTTGCTGAGAGCACTGGCTAGGACATTCTCCTCTCCTGGTAGATGGGATTAAGGAAATGAAGATGTCCCTGTTAATGTAGCAGTCCCAATATGGAGAGTGAAATGAAGCAGGGTGGATGATCTTGTTCCTCACTGTTTCTTCAAGTAGTACATGGAGAAGGTGTACTCTGTGGTGTTCTAAGAGAATACCTAATCCATGTAGAAGAACCTCAAAGGCCTAGTAGGCTTTCTCCACATCCAGCATCGTGAGATTGATGATATGGATGATGTGGATATGGAGATCATTCTCTTCCTCTGTCCACAGACTCTTGATCAAGAATGCTTCTATGTGATCTCCCCATCTTTCCATGTCATCACAGATATTGTGGGTTGATGAGGAAGGATTGGCACACCCAGCTGGATGTTCTTAGGATCAAGTCACCATTCCAGAGATCAATAGATGGCCTTCAATATGGTGAGATGTATCCAGGGAGTGTTGAAGAGTGGATTGAAGGAGGACAGGAACTGCAGGCCTGCAGACGATGCATCAGAAGCCTCATGTGCAGTATTACTGATGCTGTGGAGGCCATGAACCCAAGCAGAACTCTAATGTTCTTGGCACTTAACCTATGAGTGCACCAGCACCACAGGACAGTTTCTGTCAGGTTTCTGAGCTTCTCGTCTAGCAGGTAAGACTTGAGAATGGCACCAATGAACTTGACCGTCTGTGATGGCTGCAGATGAGACTTTTTGTGGGTCACGATTAACACCAGTTCATCGAGGAGGAAAGGTATCATGTTGATATTGGTGAGAGAGCAGGTCTTAGAATGGGCAATAAGGAGCCAATCATCAATGAAAGGAAATACAATGACACTTTGTTGCCTGAGCCAAGCAGCCACCACTGCCATGTATTTCATGAAAACACAAGGTGCAGTAGAATGTCCACAATGGAAGGCATGAAAACGATAGGCCCATGGCAAAACACAGGAAGCACCAATGTAATGGTAGGATCACAATATGAAAGTACATGTCCTTCAACTCCAACACTGCAAACCAGCCTCCCTCTTGCAATGGGGGCACGATCGCACAGAGACTGATGATCCAGGACTGTTTAGGATGGATGTAAAGGTTGATGTCTCTTAGATCTAGGATGGAACAAAGGTCTCCATCCTTCTTCAACACAGTGAAGTAGCTGAAGAAAAAAACCTCTGGGATTGAAGGACTGGGAATGGGTTCAATGGCACCCTTGAGGAAATGATTGTTGACTTCTCAGAGAAGTGCATCAGAGGGAGTAATGTGGACTACCACTGCAGGGGGACAGTCCCAATACTCTGTGGCAAACACCCTCCGCACAATGTCCAGAACCCAGGTATTGGATGTTATAGCAGCTCAGGCATAGCAGTATTCTCATAGTCTGTTGCTAAAGAAAGGTGATGAGAAGACTGCCGATAGAGGAGTCAAAGAAGTTGCTTGTTCTGGTCACCAGACTTTTTACGGTATGACTGCAGCTGGTATTTGGCAGTTGTTGAAAACTTCTGCCATGAAGACATCAGGAGCATAGATGTTCTGGAGTGTCTGGATGTCGAATGGCTGAAGAAATGTTTCAGTTTCACGGGCTGCATAATGGGATTGGGACAAATGAGCTTGAGGCTGGAATCTGAACTTCATCATACCTGTATATATTTGACGTATGTAATTCAATATACCATCTGTCTCCTTGCTCAAGAGGCAGCCCTCATCAAATAGAAGGTCCTCTATAGTCATTCGAGCTTGGTGTGACAATTAAGATGACGGCAACCATGCATGTCTTCTAAGCATGATTGTCCCTGCCAACATTTTACTGCCACATGCACTGTAGTAATCAACTGTTTGGCAGGTAGATGTAGACTTCCATCTGCAACGCTCCTTCCAATAGCTTATCACCTTCAGACAACTTTGCCAAGAAGGTATCATTCTCTCCCACAGGTTCTGTTTATATGTGCCCATGCAGGTCTCATAAGAACAAGTTGTTTACCTGTAACTGTAGTTCTTCGAGTGGTCATCTGTGCCCTCATACATTAGGAGCTTTCACGCCTGCGCAGTAGCATACGGAAAATTCTAGAGCTTAGTAGCTTGGCGGGAACCCCTCCCCCATGCCGGTACTGCGCATGCTCAGCCCGCCGAGCAACGGTCACTCCTCAGTTCTGTGGTCCGCCGACTAAGGGACCTGAAAAAGAGGGGAAGGAAGAGCGGGCATGTATGAGAGCACAGATGACCACTCGAAGAACTACAGTTACAGGTAAGCAACCTGTTCTTCTTCTTCGTGGTCTCTGTGCCTCATACATTAGGAGACTGTGTAGCTTACCAGTAGGACGGTGGGTCAGGTCCTAGAGTACAGAAGCCAGCACAGCACGTCCAAAACGAGCATCTCGACGGGACTGGCAGTCGAGCCTGTAGTGGCGCACGAAGGTCGATGGCTGGGACCAGGTCGCCACACGGCAGAGTTCATGCAAGTCAACTCCTCACAGGAGGGCTGCAGATGTTGCCACAGCTCTTGTGGAATGGGCCCAAAAGAAGGCTGGTGGAGGTTGTCTGGTGAGCTCATATGCCAGCTGTATAATCTGTACTATCCATTTTGAGAAGCACTGGGTGGACACCTTATGGCCTCTTCAACACCCGCCGTAACACACAAAGAGGCGCGGAGTCTGTTGAAAGGAGGCAGTCCTATCTATGTAGAAGGCCAGGGCCCGACAAACATCCAGGAGTGAAGAGATCACTCCAGCGGTGTTGTCGGGTTCGGGTAGAAGGCCGGCAAGATGATATCCTGGCCGAGATGGAAGTTAGACACCACCTTCGGCAGGAAGGAGATGTCAGGCCAAAGAACTACCTTGTCCCTGTGAAATACCAAGTAAGGTTTGTCAGTCCGAAGGGCTGTCAATTTTCCTGCCCGTCTGGCCAAGGTGACAGCTACCAGGAAGGCTGTTTTTATGGAGAGCAGCCTGTCATCTCCGGTCGCCATAGGTTCAAAGGGCGGCCTCATCAGCTGCAACAGCACCAAAGAGAGTGACCACGATGGTAACGGTGGCGATACCGGTGGGTAGAGGTGCTGAAGGCTCTTCAAAAACTGCTTTACAGTACCATCACGGAAGAAGGCCGCTGATGGCGATCGTGGAGGTTGGTAGGCCACAATAGCGGCGAGGTAAACCTTCAGGGGAGAGAAGGCTAAGCCTTGTTCGCAGAGATGCAGAAGGAAGTGGAGCACCGTCAGCAGGTTTGCAGGCGACACCGGCTCCCGTCACATTTCCGCAAAGGTGACAAAACGCCTCCACTTGTAGTGGTAGTTGTAGCGTGTCAATTCCTTCCTGGCCACAGTCAAGATGCTCCCGATGACAGGGTCCGCTATGGCAATATCCTCCAAGCATGGAGGGCCAGGAGTGGCAAGTCCAGATGAAGCACAAGGCCGTTGGAGTGCGAGAGGAGGTCCGGTGTCGTCGGGAACCAGAGGATCTGCCCCTGAGCGGCCTGGAGCAGAGGGGCGAACCAATGCTTTCTCAGCCAGTACGGGGCGACGAGGATGACATTGGCTCGGTCTGCGAGGATCTTCGATATCACTCAGCCCAGGAGGGGGCACAGAGGAAAGGCGTAGAGGAGGCCCTCATTCCACCCGAACTGGAAGGCATCGCCGACGGAGTGGCGATCCCTGCCGGCCCTCGAGCAGTATCGACAACACTTCGCGTTCTTGCTGGTAGCGAAGAGGTCTATCTCTGGCTCGCCCCATCGATCCCTAATCATCTGAAAAGCCTCGCTGGAAAGGGACCATTTGTGGTGGGATGAGGTGTCCCTGCTGAGTGCGTCTGCCGTGGTGTTCTCCTGCCCGGCCAGGTGAACTGCCACTGGGTGGATTCTGAGAGAGACGCTCCGGTCCCATAGGTCAAGGGCTATATTGAGGAGGGTAGTTGAATGAGTCCCTCCCTGTCTGTTGACATAACAAACCGCCATCATGTTGTCCGTGAGGATCAGCACCGTCCGGTCGGTAACGAGGTGTCGAAAGGCCCTGAGAGTCTTCCAGATGGCCAGGAGCTCAAGGGCGCTTATGTGAAGAGCGGTCTCCTGGTCGATCCACTGGCCGCGGACTCTGAGGTCATCGCAGTGTGCTCCCCACCCGAAGAGGGAGGCATCTGTCGTTACCGTGACTGACGGGTTCTCCTCTCGGAACAGCATGCCCATCAGGAGCTGGTTGTAAGACCACCACCAGAGCAGGGACTGGCACACGTGATGAGGTAGGTGAAGTAGACATCTCTGGCCATCGAGAAGTGGGTTGAAAACTCGCACGAACCAGTGCTGGAGTGGTTGTGCGCGCAGCCTGGAGAGGTAAGTCACGGCAGTTGTGGAGGACATGTAACCGAGGAGTTGCTTAATCCTCCTCACTGTCACCGTCGGAGCATGGAGGACACTCGACGCCGCCAGGCGGAGCGTTCTCGCTCGGTCCATTGGTAGGTACGCCCTCGCCGACACTGAGTCCAGGGTCACCCCTATGAAATCGAGGACCCTGGAGGGTTCAATGTAGGACTTCTTCGGGTTGACCAGAAGCCCGAGACGGGTAAGAAGAGTGAGTGTCTGGCGTATGTCCTTGTACAGTTTTTGACTGCAGGACGCCACCAAGACCCAATCGTCCAAGTAGGGGTAGACAGAGACGCCCTTCATCCGCAGGTATGATACCACTGGGGCCATGCATTTGGTGAAGACCCTGGGTGCGGTGGAGAGCCCAAAGGGTAACACCCTGTACTGGCAGCAGGCGTCGTCGACCGCGAAATGCAGGTATCGACGGTGCTGCGGGCAAATGGCGATGTGGAAGTAAGCATCCCAAAGATCAATAGAGGCGAACCAGTCTCCTCGACGGAGGAAGGGCATGATTGAGGGCAGCGTAAGCATTTTGAACCTCTTGGGGTGGATGAATTCGTTCACTCCTCTGAGGTCTAGAATGGGCCGCAGGGTTCCGCCCGCCTTTGGTACCGTAAAGTACTGGGAGAAGAAGCCGGTGTTTTTGGCGGAGGATGGGAGTTCCTCAATCGTCCCTTTTTGCAGAAGGGACTGGATCTCTTCCAACAGGACCGAGCTGGCCGGGGTGGAGTAATAGACACCTCGCGGTGGTATACTTTGAAACTCTACGGCGTAGCCAAGACAGACGATGGTATGCACCCAAGAGTCCATGGTGACTCTCCGCCACTTGGCGAGGTCGATCTTCCGGGGATGTTGGCAAGCTGAATGATGGTATCAGTGGTGACCTGCGAAGGTGGTCAAAACCGGGACTTTGTCCCCGACGAAGACTTCTTGGAAGAAGATGGGCGTCTCCGAAGAGGTCTTCGAGTGGTGGACGAAGTAGAAGGCTGGGAAGCAGCGGAGCGTGTAGACTGCTGATACGTAGAGGAGGAGGATCTACGCCACGAGTGACGCAAACCGAAGCTGCGGCGAGGCTGTGGTTGATTGATGCCCATCTTTTTGGCCGTTAGTTGGACCTTGATGATTTGGTCCATGGCCTCGTCCGTAGAGGAGTGGAAGAGCCCCTGGCCATCAAAGGGGAGGTCTTCGATCCTCTTGCGGCTGTCCTCTTGAAGCTCTGACGACTGCAACCATGCATGTCGACGAAGGGCAACCGACCCAACCATCACCCTCGAGGTAGCCTCCACGGCATGCCTCAAGGAGGCGAGCTGCTGGGTCGCAAGCGCAACCGCTTCGTTGTATAACTGAGTGGCACTTGCCCGGAATTTGTCGGGAAGATCAGCCAGAAGCGGAGCGAGCGGGTCAAGGATGTTCCTGTGGTAAGCGGCAAGGCAGGCCATGGTGTTCAGCACTCTAACGACCAGAGGGGATGCCGAATAGAACCGACACCCAAAGTTGTCAAGTTTCCGGCCCTCTCGGTCCAGCGGAGTCGTGTGTGGCCTGGTACCGCCTTTGGTCTGGGCTGACTCCACAATGATCGAGTCAGGGACCGGGTAGCTAAAAAGGAATTCCGCATTCTCCATTTGCATCTTATATAGATGTTCCAACCTGTGTGGTATAGGTTGGGCTGACGCTGGTTTGGCCCATGGGTGCTTCAGAGCATCCAACAGCGTAGGCAGGAAGGGCAGTGGTGCAGTGGATGGCGGACGCGTCTCCAGGTATTGGAAGACGGGATCCTGCGCTGCTGGAGCTGGGTCTGCCACCTTCAAGCCCAACGCCGTGGCCATGCGGAGGAGGATAGCTGAGAACTGGTGGACATCCTCAGGAGCAGAATCCGGGGCCGGTTCTCCAAAGTTCAGCAGAGGAGATTCATGGGAAGATGGTGTCGAGTCTTCCGAGTCTGACTCCGTCTTGTAGGAGAGGAGGGAGACGAGGATCTCTCCGCCGTTTTCTCCACTGCCGGGGTGGACGAGGTGGTTGCCGTCGGTGCTGGTTTCACAGATGATGTCGTGGTCGCGGTAGGCATCACCTTAGCGGGCACTGTTGAGGACCGAGGGTGGGTTGCCTGCGTGGTTTTAGTGGTAGGTTCCCCGGCCTGCGTCGTGGTGGTTTCCGACACAGCACGAGTCGCGGTCGACGTCACCCTGGGGGGCGGTGACACTGCCCTGTAGCAAGGTGAGGGCTCTCTGTACCTTCGATAACGCGGGGAGAGCGATCTTGCAGGCACCCTTTCATAACGGCGGTGTGCTTCCTGCGATGGTGAGCGGGATCGCTGGCGAGGTGACCAGTACAACATGGTACCTATCCCTGTATGACGGGGAGTAGGAGTGATACGACCCAGGGTACTCTCGCCAGAGGTGTTCTCACCCGTACCTACCGAGGTAGGAGGCGGAGGTGAATACCGAGTCCCAAGAATGGGCCCTGTCTAAGCGCATCTCCTGATGGCGAGGAGATGGAGCCCTGACTCTCCGTTCGGGAGAGCGGGACCAAGAGTGGGATTGGCTCCTCCGAGAGGCTGGCCGTTGGCTGGGCAAGGGCCAATGTCTGGCTGTGGCCTCCTCCCGACGGTCTACCAGTTCGTGGTGACTCATTGGGGTATCCTCAACCGCTACATCGGTCGGTTCCAGGTGCACGGCCTCCACAGCCAGCTCCTCGTCCGACACCTCAAGAACCTCCTGTGTGTCCGAGTGCTCTGCCATTTCCTCAACAAGCAGGGTCAATGGAGGTGTGAAAGGGCGAGTCTCCTCGACAGGGGCGCGTCTCTTCTCCTTCTTCTTTTCTTCTCCTTCTCCTTAACGTCCTTAGAAGATGGGCGTTTTCATTGGGCCACTGTTAGAGGCCTGGAAGAAGTCGAAGCCTGTGAGCCCGCAGATGTCTCCTGAGCCTGGGCTGAGGAGAGTTTCGGGATCTTCGGCAGCTTCAACGTTGGTACCAAGCCTGGTACCGACGAGGTGGACGGTGCGGCAGCTGCCAACACCGACGGTGTAAAGGATGCCGATTTCACTTTCTCCGACATCACAACGGGTACCTCGTCCCTCGCTCTCAAGGATTCCTCCCAACAGTGAGACTTAAGCCTTGCCGAGCCGTTGCGGAGTGTTTGGTGGGTAAACTCCCGACAAACTGGACAGGCTTGCACGTTATGGGTCTCACCCAAGCAGAAAAGACACTGACGATGTTTGTCGGATAGGGCGACTTTCCGACCACAGGAGACGCACTTTTTGAAGAGGGCCAACATAGACGAGTGTCCAGAAGAGACGGAGAAGACAGTTCAAAGGCAGCAGAGAAGAGTCACGAGTACGAAGAAGAGCGAAGAAGGGGGAGAAAGCGGGTCGAAATACCAAAAAACACAGTCCGAAATCCAAGTCCATATGTCCAGAAAACGAGAAGCCGAGGTCAAAAGCCAGAAGAAATGACGAAAAGCACAAGCCACTAAAGAACCTTCTGTACGCAACAGCGGACAAGAAAGAACTGAGGAGTGACCGTTGCTTGGTGGGCTGAGCATGCGCAGTACCGGCATGGGGGAGGGGTTCCCGCCAAGCTACTAAGCTCTAGAATTTTCCGTACGCTACCGCGCAGGTGTGAAAGCTCCTAATGTATGAGGCACAGAGACCATGAAGAAGAATTGGTGATTCTGAAGGAGAAATGATTCAGAAGGATTAGTTTTTTCTGAGAGGATTTAGATTGTGCCACCTCAACAATAAATGAGTTCAGTTTGGGGCAATGTAGGAGCCAATTCAAACCAGACTCCAACAAATGGTACAAGCTGTCTATTTTCTTTGATGACAATTGACTACTGGAAAGCACAGTCCAACACCTACACATGTTCAAGAGAGATGACACTAGTGCTATCAATGTAGGTGTTGGGACTTGCGTTTGGATTCAATAGTATACAGGATCCTTAGGCTTGGTTACCAGTTGCCCGGTGTCCAATTGTAGCACTCGTGCCATCCTCATCATCTCTTCCATGAAGGCGCAGACATTATCAGTAGGTGAAACTGATTTATGCTCCCCAGAGTAGGTGGCAGGGAACGTACTGGTGACATGTGCAAAGAGGCGGAAAAAGAATCCAACTAAGAATGCTCCAATGATGAGGAACTTGGAATTGGATGCTTACTAGTATGGGGCAGAGAAGGAGAAACCAAAGGGGTCTCAAAATCAGAGACTGTACCCACTTTGGAGGCTCTAGGACTGGAAGAGGTGTATGCAAACTGGACGCTTCTGACGCCTGAGTTGAAAGCTGAGCTGGAGGAGGAGCATGTCCACAGGAAGACTCTGCATCCCACTGCTTCTGTCAAGGAGATTGTGGTCTGCTTGGTACCAGATGTGACAGCCTTGAAGCAGAGTAAGACAATTGCATAGCCAAAGGCAACAGCCAATACTGACTGCCTTGGTAGTACAGTGGGGAGCGTCGGTGGCAAAGTGGTTCACTGGAACAACACTGGTGATATGATGGTTCCCACCAGTGATAAAGTGGTATCAAACTGTGAGAGTGGTGCCACTCAGAATCATATTCTTCATAATCCAACCCCAAAGAAGGAGAGAGACCATGCCAGTAACAAGGATGGTGATGGTGGTAACATTCATATTGCCTACAGCTGTAGCTCCCAAAATCAGGTCCATCATGTCAATGACCAGAGCAGTGACAGTACTGTCAGCACAGAGAATGGGATTAACAACTTCAGGATCTAGATCTGGATGAATGCATCCTATGGGACATCTGCAAAGCCCAAGAGAATGTTGAACACTGATGTCCAAATAACTGATGGGGTGGATAAGGTGGAAGAGGAGCTTCCTTTCCCAAAGCAGCCAGTGGTACAGGAGAATGAACCACTGGACCCTTGCATGACAGTTGCGGAACATCAGAACCCCCTGATCTCCCTCTGAAGCCATGTCTAAACCCATCTCAACTTGAACCACCTGAGGGGATTCCTTTATAAATGGACTTACATGTGCTACTCAAACCAGAGAAGAATGATAGGATTCTAACAAGGCCAGCACCAATACTTCCCTTTCTTACATTTGTTCCATGCAAGAGGGCTGAACTGCACACTGTGAAGGAGATGACCTAGGCCTTGAAATATCCTTCACATTTTTCCCTCCTTATGCCATCTCTTTCAGACTAATGTTTAGAAGGAGAAGCTTCTACTTCAACAGACTGTCCCAGTGCTGATGGTACTCAAGAACGAGCCTCCAATTCAACCTCATGAATTGGTACCAATGATTCTTCAGCTCTAACTGCTGAATCAGAAGCAGACCTTGGCCCTGTATCTAGTACCTGAGTCTTGAAAAGATCTTTGAATGGTGAGACAGTTCAAGCAGCCAGAGACAATAGTGCATAAGAGGACTGTGGGACTGAATCATATCCTGGGGGGCGCTGCTTTACAATGAGCACACAACTCAACATTGTGGTCTTCTCCCAGGCACAGTAAACAGCACAAATGCCCTTCTATACTGGGGGTCTTAGCCTTGCAGGAAATACACTTCTTGAACAAACCAGAAGGCATTTTAACCACTGAGGGAATTGTAATCCGCAAGCAAGAAATGTAGTCAAAAATAGTCTGAGTTAAAGATAGACAAAGTCCAAAAGCCAAATCAAAATCCAAAAAAGAACCCAAAATATAGTCCAACAATCAAAGTCCAGGTAAAAGTAGAGAGAATAAATATATAGCTCACTAGCAGTTCCCTCGATGATGGTGCTGTGATGGAGGAAAAGGAACTGCGGAGTTGAGTGGGAATCGGGCTGGTCATATGGACCAGGGGAGGAGGGGCTACTGCCAAATCTATTTACATAACAGCTCTAGCAGGTTCTGAGTGATGCACTGTGCAGGTACAGTAAACCTACTGATTGTTTTGCATTTATGATCTCTACATTGCCTCCAGTTTAGCAGATACACAGGGCCTGTGAAAGCCCCTTCAGTCCCTATTCACTGGGCAGCAACCACTGTCATCGATGGGTATCTGTTCCTCTGCCATTTGGGAAGCAGCTGGCTGATGGTCCTGCCCACCTCTCATGTGAGTGATCTCCAGTATAAGAAGGGATTGTGAAATGGATCCTGTTTTTGCCTGTCACACAGAAAGGGGAGGGGAACTTTAGTTAGCTGCTTCCCGAACAAGAGGGGAATGGACCCACATTCACCACAGAGGCTTCAGCCCAGTAAGTGGGGATTGTGAGAAGTGGAATGGGATCCACTGCTAACACTGTATACAAAGGTGACTTCTCAGTAGGATTTTAACCTGCAGGCTTCAGGCTTTTCCCATCATGCCTAATTATTTTTTCAATCCCACATCTCTTGTTATTTGTATAGTATCCATTGCCCTTCTAACTGATTATGGATTTTAATTGGTGTTCATGTTTTTAAGTGTGTTATGTGTCTATTTGTCGCTGTATTTTAATCTGTTATTCCCTGCTTCAATCCACAGGGAGAGGTACAAAATAAATACTACTACTACTGCATCATCATCATCATCATTATTATTATTAGCCAAAAGTGGATGTAGTTGCAATCTCCACGAGAGTTCTTTTGATGCTGATACACGTTACTGCTATAAAATAAGCTTTACTTGTGGTAAATGATTCAGTAGATGGTGCATAGCAAAGGAGCATTCCATTCCTTTTGTCAGTGAGGGCCAGTATCTCTTAACAGCCAATGGAACAATTGAGTCCCCAAACAAATTCTATCCAGATGATCCCTGGTAAGTAAGTTATACAATATCCCACTGCAGGCTATATGGACAGCCTGGGCTGGGGTGCACCCCCGGGTAAGTCTGATGGAAGATGGACTCCTAAAGGATATACTGATTAGAAGGAAACAAAGAAAATCAAACTGTGCAAGCATGACCCATCTCCTGCTCCATTTGCAATGAAAACTGTACATGCAGGTTAGCAAGAGAGGAAAATTTACTCCTCCAGTTAATTCCCAGCCTTCATATATTTTCTCAGCCTCAAACTGCCAAGCTAATGCAAAAAGTACCTTACAAGATCATTAATACAAATTAAATCTTTCATGCCATTGGACATCTGCCAAGATTTGGCCACAATGCTAACAAGGACTTCAAAACCCATCTCCTGATGGCATAGGCCTAATTCACTACATATATCTTTAAAAGAACTCTGAGAAACTCAAAAGCTTCCTCATGAGCCTTCAGGATGCTAACTTTTGGGGGATAAATCAATTTAAGAAGCCAGTATCAAATGACAAGTGAGTATTTCCCTTAAAACTAGCCTTCACTTAACATGCTTTAAAAAAAATCCCCAGCAGAGTTTCATTGTAAGATTAAAATGTCTAGATGTACAGAAGGGGTCAACAAAATGTCTTTTAACATCCTGAAGAACAAAAAATGTATTGTCATAAGCATAAGGACTTATCACTTTAAAGGATGGATGGGTCTCTAAGATACAGAAAAGGTAAGTGTATCTAACTAAGAATATCACATTGCAATTGATAAGCGTCTTCCTTAGTGATTTAAGAACCAAATGACATTTTGGCTAATTACCTGGAAACATATATTTCCCAGGGCTTCTTAGACTGCCCTTATGAAGCCAGTTTGGTTGTAAAGTGAGCTCACAGTATCAGATATAAAACTGATCATGACAGCGTTTTTCCTTAACCATGCTGATTGAAGACACAGTCTAGTAAAAAAATATAAACAAAAGTAAATCCCATTTTTTAAAATAAAATTTCTGGCACAGCTGCAAGGCTTATGATTGATCAAATGGCAAATATTTCCAAATTCAAGTACAGAATCCATATATTTAACAAAGCAGTAGCAGTATCTCCTTGGAGACATGCATCCTGGCTACAGAAACAAAACCTGAGGCGAAACACTGATTAGTTGCTACTATTAATTACACTTACTTGTATTAGCATGCATCACATTGTGATGTAATTGAAGGCTAGAAGTCAGATTCGTCAAAATATTACCCTGTTTCTTCATCCACCTGCAACTCCCAAAAGTTACCTCCTCAACTGATCTCATAACTTTGATCACAAATACTTAGCTACTTGCAAGCAAATTTCTACAGACAAGACCCATTGGCAAATAATCTCCATGTTGTTGAGACAGCAGAGCTGAATTGCTGGTATGCACTCTACACCTTCAGCCATGTTTGCATGAAACTTAAAAAAAGATTGACCAGAAGGGATCATCCAATATGAACACATATGCTATAGAACAAAGATGAAAAGAAAAAACTCGAAGAAGCTGCTACTCAAGCAGGAGAACCTTCCGTTCGCTGTGAACACGTCAGCGGACAAAAGAAAACTGAGGAAGGACTGTTAGCTTGGTGAGCTGAGCATGCTCAGTACAAGCAGGGGGAGGGGTTCCCGCCAAGCTGCTCAACTCTAGAACTTTCCGAACGCTACCGCGCATGCGCGAAGATCCCAATGTGTGAGGCACAGAGACCATGAAGAAGGATTAAGTCTTCTGTGAATTTCTGATAATCCACTGGCATCTTCCTTTTATATTTGCAATCTGTACTCACACACACTCAAATAAATAACACATTGGTCTGAATCCATACTTCACACAGAAGGGCTCCTTTCATCCACAGAAGGTTACTAGAAGACCTTAATGGCACAAGAGAGAGGAGAGGATTTTTGACAGTTCCCCCTGTCCCTGTAGTCCCCTGTACAAACTGCCAGGCAGTTCTGGAAAGTTCATAAATCCTCTGGGGTAGAATTTCAGAGGGTGCAATGCCTTGCAGAATAAACAGAAAATAGGCAAAAACCATTTCTCTCTTTTCATGACAGGAGTCACATCTGTTTTGAGATTATGTCAACAGAAAATTTTACCTCTCGATGTCTTAATATGACCAAGTTTTATGTGACAACTGCTTATAATCTCACTGTAGGATGACTATATCCACATAAGACAGTCATTTGTAGAGACAAACAACTTACTATGCTTTTGAAACTTTGGAAGCATGGGAAAAGTGTGGGTGTGGTCATATGCATGGCATATGGCTGGCAGAAATAACTAGTTCTTTATGATCATGCAGCAATTGTGCTATCAAGTGGGTTTATTCTCCTCAAACTACTTTGTTGTTGCTGTTGTGTGCCTTCAAGTTGTTTCTGACTTACGGCAACCCTAAAGCAAACCTATAATGGGGTTTTCTGGGATTGTGTAATGCACCCAAGGTCACCTGGTAGGTTTCCATGGCCAAGTAAAGAATCAAATCCTGGTCTCCAGGGTCACTGTCCAACACTCTGACCACTACATCACACTGGCTACTTTAGAGCCATCAAAATTTCCAAACTATGAAACTCTTCTGCTTTTGAGACCACAGCAATTTCAGCAATTTCAGAAAACCATCTGCAAACACCGGATGTTCCCATCTATTTCAGCCACATGTTAGATTAAAGAAATGTAAGTAATGCATGGCTGCTTCTATGGCTGTTCCCTCATGTCTTGTCTCAAAGTTTTAAACTGGGCCTAAATCATAACCTTGAACCAGAAGGCACAAGAGAAAGACTCTGGGATGGAACAGAGTCTGTCTCATTAAAGAGCATCTATCAGTAAGACAGCCCATTACACTGACAAATCAAACAGCAGCAGTCTCCAGATGGTGACTGAGAGGAGTACCAGGCAGATAGTGATTGCAAATTTGTTCTTCTAAAATTGGCATTAAGAACAGGATCCAGAGAAAATGTTTTCCAAATATGTGGATTCATGCTCTTTAAAAGTGCATTTTGTATGTAGGCAACAGAAACAGCCACATTATTAGGCAAACGTGTTCAGTCAGCCCATGGAGTTCCACCATCATATATATGATTACACATTGACATTGTTTTATCATAACCAAGGGACATTATCTTCAAAGATCTTCAGATCACAGTCTTATTCAGTAATCATTTAAGAAACCCTGTTATCCTTGTTAATTGTTTCCTCTGTGTTTTACAATTCTCTCTAGTAGAAAGACTATCAAATAGAACCTCTATTACGTTTACGTACCAAAACGAAAACCGGCCAGCTTTAAATATAATAACTTAGAGCATTGCTATAGTAATAAAGAAACAAATAAAATTTACGTTAAAGCACAGAATACATGGAATGCCTGGGAAATACTGGTTTTGCAAATTTACTGTCAAAATCAGAAAAACACAACAAAAGAAAAAAGTGTGAGGAAAATGCAGATTTCAGTATTCCAAACAGCTGCAGCAAATGGCTGGTTTTCACTGGTTGAAATATGATCTCCCAAGTCATTGGTTCAGCTTACAGTGAATGTTTATGAAGATTCCAACAGCTCCTAAGCTTTTTAAAATGGTGATAATAAACAGCCTGGGAACAGACGAAGCCATATACTGGTACTGATGGAAAGGAAGTAGTATTCAAATTGTGCCAATGTAAATGGTAGGTATGATTTTTAACAATACTTCTATTCATTTTGAATATAGATATATTTAGATGAATGTTTTATTATCACCATTAAACAAGTGAATGCATTTCTTCAAAATATGAGAACAAGAAATATCTAGCAATTACACGGTCCTTAAAAGAACACCCACATATTCCCAAATTATGTATTATGTATGTCACAGTATTATTATATATTGCTTCCTCTACAGAATCGTGTATGTAAATTTTTAATGCATGGAAATACTATATCATCGTCATATGTGAGCAGTGTACATTTTACATGATTTGGGAAACGTACAAGAAAGAGGAAAATAAGATATTAAAAGTGATCACATGTAAAAAAAGAGGTACATAAGCCTTCCCTTACAATTTGATGCTGAGACAATTGGGAATATGCTTTAAAAAATGAAGAAATCTTCTTGATATGAATGGGGTGCTCTCATCTACAATACCAAATATGAAACTTAATTCAAAGAAACAGAGCTTAAGCCTAGAAGCATCTTATATTGCATAATAGTTCCTGTTTTGCTCCTGGCTTGGCAGTATTATGAAATACAATTTATTCACTTTACAACATTGCTCCTTTTCTCACATCATGCTTAAATATACTGCGTCATATCAACCATTAACTAAGTATGAGTACCCAAGAGAACTTCAGAACAAACATGATGGTATAGCACTTTTTACATAATATAAGTGTTACCACACCATACACCCCTACTCTGTGGGATGTGCTGTGTTCATACTAGACATATTTATGGCTGGAACACATGTTGAAAGTGCACTGATTGTAAGCATATGCCAGGTCAGGATGACCTCAGACATGATCAGGTCATAAATTCAGAGAGGATTAGGCAGAAAAGCCTAATGCTGATGGGCTTGGGATAATTCTTTCAAAAGGTGCAAACTACAAGCACTCCCAAAAACAATAGAAGGAGAAACTGCCCAGGTGAAGCAAACAGAGACTCCACTGTGAGCATATCCTATGGAGACCTTTCCTATTCATGCTACCTGACCAAAACATTAAGAGATTGTCAGGATTCCCATCAATGTTTTGTGACTTAGAGCTAAGACAATCAGCCCATTCCGGACTCCTTTTTCAACCTTGTGAGAAAGCCATTATCACGTAGTTCACACACCCTCCTTCAGAGCAGGAAATACAGTATAAAAAACTCAGCTCCAGCCCCAGTAAACTGTAATACACAGTCCTACATTGGGCATTACACTGCACGTGGAACCCCAGATTCCTGTTCCGTCATGCTACCTTCAAACGCCCTGTCTGAACCATTCCGCTTCAGCCTTCTGCTTCAGGACCACAACTATCAGCCTTTTCACCCAATCTCTCTCTATCTAACCTTTCCTGCTTCACTTTCTGATAGCCTTGTATGCTTCTTGAGAGTGTCTGATTTCCTGTACGCTTGTTAATTCCCAATAAAATACTCTGTTTGACGGTATAATTATAGTCCTCTCTACAGTTAGTACTAATACACAGGTGAAAAGATCCTGCTGTTAACCTCTTGCAGGCCTCCTTCGAGCTATAATTTCCCCAGTTTCTAAGGAGACACCAGCAGGTCCCCCATCTTTTAGGATAACATAAACGCCAGCACAATGGAAGTAAAAATAAATTGACAGCAGCAGTGTGAAAGATAAGATTTCTGAAAGTTTTAAAGACAGTGTACCTTTCTTGGGATAAGGAAAAAATAAGCACTGGTTTTTTTAAAAAAAGCAAGCAGAATGGTACAGTGGGCAAGTGGTTTAACAAGTGGCCTTTGGACACTTGGTTTAAGATCTACTGCTGTCTGCATTCATATAGTTCTCTAATGCCTTCTATATCAGCTGACCTCTCAGATCCCCTTGAGGACTGTTCGAGGTATACTATTAATGTTGAGTGCCTTGATGCCCACAAATGGGTGAATGAGTGCTACATAAAAAGGCATGTTTTAAAGACAGTCAATAGTCAACAAAACTGTTTGGATGAAATCAAATTGTTAAACCTACTTAGAGTCGACTGAACCAGGATAGTTTAATAAGCTAGGGCCTAAATCTAACTGTTAGCTCCATTTAAAGTATATACACTAAATCAATACATTGACCTAAGTTTTGACTTAACAAATTCCATTGATTCAATACCTTTAATCTAAGTGGGACTAACAAGTGAATTTAGCCCTTAAAACGAATGTTTAACTGTCTTTAGGAAATATTATATTTGTGTGAAATATCTGATTTACATCATATCATTTTCAATGCACTAGCATGGCATGAGTACATTATGTGCTACTACTCAGTAAATTAATTATAGCTGAAATCCTGTATCAGGTACTTGGTTAAGTACAGATTTACATTTACTCATCTGCATCTTTTTCATATTCACTATCCCTACTTAGTCATTATTGTGTAAGTACTGCGATGAACATAACTCTCCACTAAACCTATTTCACCAGGCATCAGCTGCATGAGGAGAAGGTGGTCCATTCTGCTGGTAATAGGAGTATGGGTGAATGACATTTCTGTCCAATTTTGAAGGGTCAGGACAGGAGAGGTTACTCAGTTAACTATATTTCACTGAGTAGCTGATACAGGAATCAGGCCTCTATTTTTAAAAATTACAAACACTGTACATCCTAAATAACTAAAATGTTCTACTTAGCTGCAAATTTCCACATTTTATTGATCAGATCTGCAACATTATTCTTAAAAATGTGAAGAAGCACTGAGAGAAAATGTACTGAAATCAAAGGTTTAAATCAGGGTTTCCTCTACGTGATTTAAATTGTGATTTAAATTAGGGATTTTCCTTTGTGAACTACACCTAAGCTGGATATAAACACTGTGAATTTTCATCCTTTTGAGATGATAATAAGCATTCATTTCAAGAGTAATTTACAGACTCACCTTATGACAGACTTATCCAGGTATCAACTATGTTTCTGTTGAATTGGATTTTTGGATTTTATTTGCATTTTATTTTATATCAACCTTTTCAAGCAAGCAGCCCACAGCAACATACTCTTTTTCCATTTTGTCTTCACAACCATCTTGCAAGGTACATAAGATGTTTTCTGAGTTACCTGGTGAAGGTGTGATTGTCTAAGGTCACCCAGTGATGTTCAAGTTCTGAATGACGTTATAATAAAGAAGGTACTCAACATCCTAAAGGCAGCAGATGAACAGGTTGCTTACCTGTAACTGTGGTTCTTCGAGTGGTCATCTGTGCCATCATACACTAGGAGCTTTAGCGCCTGCGCGGTAGCGTTCGGAAACTTCTAGAGCTTGTTCGCTTGGCGGGAACCCCTCCCCCACGCCGGTACTGCGCATGCTCCTCCCGCCGAGCAACGGTCTCTCCTCAGTTCTGTCGTCCGCCGTAGAACCTACAGGGACCTGAGAAAGAGGGAGGAAGGGCGGGTGTGTATGATGGCACAGATGACCACTCGAAGAACCACAGTTACAGGTAAGCAACCTGTTCTTCTTCTTCGTGGTCTCTGTGCCTTCATACACTAGGAGACTGTGTAGCTTACCGGTCGGACGGCGGGTCAGGTCCTACAGCACGGAAGCCAACACCTCACGTCCAAACCGGGCATCTCTGTGCGACCGGCAGTCGAGCCTGTAGTGGCGCACGAAGGTCGATGGTTGGGACCAGGTCGCCACACGGCAGAGTTCATGCAGGTCAACTCCTCGCAGGAGGGCCGCAGAAGTAGCCACAGCTCTGGTGGAGTGGGCTCGAAGCAGGACTGGCGGAGGCTTCCTTGCGAGCTCATACGCCAGTTCAATAGTCCTCACCACCCACTTGGAGAAGCGCTGGGTGGACACTTTTAGGCCCTTCCGACGTCGCCCATAGCAAACAAAGAGATGCGGCGTCTGTCGGAAGGAAGCAGTCCTGTCCTTGTAGAAAGCCAATGCCCGACGCACGTCCAGGGAGTGGAGGGACCGCTCCAACGGTGTCGTCGGGTTCGGGAAGAAGGCAGGCAGGATGATGTCCTGGTTGAGATGGAAACTGGACACCACCTTTGGCAGGAACGAGATGTCAGGTCTCAGGACCACCTTGTCCCTGTGGAAGACCGTGAAGGGCTCATCGGAACGAAGAGCTGTGATCTCACCCGCTCGCCTCGCTGAGGTCACCGCCACCAGGAAGGCAGTTTTCATTGTCAGGAGCCTGTCATCCGAGGTCGCCATTGGCTCGAAGGGCGGCTTCGTCAGCTGCGAGAGCACCAGCGAGAGGGACCACGGCGGTAGCGGCGGCGATACCGGCGGGTAGAGATGATGAAGTCCTTTCAGGAACCGCTTAACGGTATCGTTCCTGAAGAAGGCCGAGGCAGCAGATCGTGGCGGTTGGTATGCCACGATCGTGGAGAGATACACCTTCAGGGATGGAAACGCCAGGCCCTGTTGCCGGAGGTGCAGGAGGAAGTGCAGGACGGTCGAGAGCCCCGCGGGCGATACCGGCTCACTCCTCTCGTTAGCGAAGGTCAGGAAGCGTCGCCACTTGTATTGATAGTTGCGACGGGTGGATTCCTTCCTGGCCGCGACGAGGACGGTACCGAGCACGGGATCGTTAGTGCGATATCCTCCAGGCATGGAGGGCCAGGCGTGGCAGGTCCGGATGGAGGACTCGGCCGCCGGAGTGGGAGAGCAGGTCCGGTGTCGGTGGCAACCGGAGCAGGTCGTCTCGTGCGGCTTGTAGCAGGGGTGCGAACCAATGTTGCCTCGGCCAGTACGGGGCTACCAGGATCACGTCGGCTCGGTCGGCGAGGATCTCGATATCGTCCGGCCGAGCAGCGGGAACGGCGGGAACGCGTAGAGGAGTTCCCCGGTCCACGGAAACTGGAAAGCGTCCCCGATGGAGGCACGATCGTGGCCCGCTCTGGAACAGAATCGGCGACACTTCGCGTTTTCCCTGGTCGCGAAGAGGTCGATCGATGGTTCGCCCCAGCGGTCCCGAATCAGTCTGAACGCCTCTCCAGAAAAGACCATTCGTGATGGGATGAGGTGTCCCTGCTGAGGGCGTCTGCCGTGGTGTTCTCCTGCCCGGCCAGGTGAACCGCCACGGGATGCGTGTGCAGGCGAATGCACCATTCCCACAGGTCGAGCGCGATGTCGAGCAGGGTCGTGGAATGAGTCCCACCTTGTCTGTTGATGTAGCAGACGGCGGTGGTGTTGTCCGTCAGAATCAGGACCGTGCGCCCCGCCACGGCATGGCGGAACGCCCGTAGGGCTTTCCAGACGGCGAGCAGCTCCAGCGCGTTGATATGGAGAGCGGTCTCGTCGTCGGTCCATCTGTCGCGGACTCTGAGATCGCCGCAGTGGGCACCCCATCCATACAGGGAGGCGTCGGTCGTTACCGTCACCTTCGGTGTCGGCTGTTGGAAAGGCATCCCTGACATGAGATTGCATCGCGACTGCCACCATCGGAGGGATGAGCGGACGTCTCCCGGCAGCTGCAGTCGGAGTGTCTGTTCGTCTCGCAGGGGGTCGAATATGCGGACGAACCAGTGTTGAAGAGGTCTTGCTCTCAGCCTGGCGAGATATGTCACAGCGGTCGTCGCAGCCATGTAGCCCAAGAGCTGCTGGACGCTTCTCGCAGATAACGTCGGGGCCGTACGAGCGTGAGCGGCGGCCCGGATCAAGGTTTGTGCTCGAGACTCTGGTAGGTACGCCCTGGCGGAGGTCGAGTCGAGCGTCGCCCCGATGAAGTCCAAGATCCTCGCCGGCTCGAGGTGGGACTTCTTCGGATTCACTCGTAGACCAAGGCGGGTCAGGAGTGACAACGTCATGTGGACGTCGTGGTAAAGTCTCTGTTTGCAGGACGCCACCAACAGCCAATCGTCGAGGTAGGGGAAGACGGAAGCGCCCTTCGTCCGCAGGTAGGATACCACCGGGGCCATGCACTTGGTGAAGACCCTTGGGGCAGTCGAGAGTCCGAACGGCAGCACCTTGTACTGGTAACAGATGTCGTCGACTGCGAAGCGGAGGTACCGTCTGTGCTGCGGGCGAATGGCGATATGGAAGTATGCGTCTCGGAGATCGATGGAGGCGAACCAGTCCCCTCGATGTAGGAAGGGTAGGATCGACGGTATCGTGACCATCTTGAACCTTTTGGGGCGGATGTAGTAGTTCACCCCTCTGAGGTCTAGGATCGGCCGGAGGGTACCGTCGGCTTTCGGTACCGTGAAGTACCTGGAGAAGAAGCCGGTGGTCCTGGCCTCTTGCGGGAGCCGCTCGATCGCCCCTTTCTGGAGGAGGGATTGGATCTCTTCCAGGAGGGCCGGACTCGACGGCGTGGAGTAGTAAACGCCGCGAGGAGGAAATATCGAGAAACTCGATGGCGTAGCCAAGACGGACGATGGAAAGCACCCAAGAGTCCGTAGTGACATACTGCCACTCCGCTAGGTGTCGAGCGGGGTCGGTCGGTCTCCGAGCGCTGATGGTAGGCTGAAGAGTGGGTATTGGTGGGTCCTGCCAGGCACGTCAAAACCGAGACTTTGTCTCGGAGGAGGACTTCTTCGACGAAGCCGGGCGCCGCCTAATCGTGCGTCTGGCCGATGAGCCGGAGGACGGTCTCGACTGTCCAGACTGGGCCGAACGCTGGAACGACGAGGTGGAAGATCGTCGCCAGGATGGGCGGAAGGTGGAGGCCCTGCGGGCCTGCGTGGCCGGCTGCAGCCCGATCTTTTTTGCGGTCAGTCTCGCCTTGACGAGATTGTCCAAAGCTTCGTCTGTGGACGAATTGAATAGGCCTTCACCGTCGAAGGGGAGATCTTCAATCCTCCTTCTGGTGTCCTCCTGGATGTCGGCCGGTCGCAGCCAAGCATGGCGGCGGAGGCCGACGGATCCCGCCATGACCCGGGAGGCGATCTCCACTGCGTGCCGGGAGGAGGCCATCTGGGGCCGAGCGATGGAGATAGCCTCATTGAAGATCACGGAGGAGGCTTGGCGGATGTCCTCCGGTACCGCCTCCATCGCCGGTTGCAGGCGATCGAGCACTTTCTTCAGGTATGCCGCGAGGCAAGCCTGAGTGTTGGACAGCCTGATCTGCAAGGAGGCAGCTGAATAGAACCTCCTTGCGTAGGCGTCCAACTTCCTGCCTCTTTGTCCGGCGGGGTGGTGTGTTGCCTGCCGGAGCCCTTCGTCTGCGCGGACTCGACGACCACAGAGTTCGGTGCAGGGTGATTAAATAGATAACCGGCGTTATCCTTCTGTACCCTGTAGAGGTGTTCTAACCGCTGCGGTATCGGCTGAGCCGAGGCCGGTCTATCCAGGCGGCCTTCACCAGTCTGGATACCCGGGGCAGGAGAGGCAGCGGGGCCGTGGAAGGTCGCTTCTCCTCGAAAACGGAGAAGGCTGGATCGTCATCCTCCGGCTCCGCATCGGCGATCTTAAGGCCGAGGGTAGTGGCCATGCGGAGCAGCATCGCAGAGAACTGGTGGACGTCCTCTGGAGCAGAATCTGGGATCGGGTCCCCGAATCCCAACGGAGGAGACTCCTGGGAGGCCGCCTCAGACACCTCAGACTCCGCACTCGAGTCGTACGACTCCGAGCTCGGTGAGTCCTCTCGCCGCTCGCTTTCCGGCTCCTTCGTAGTCGCCGCAGGTGTTGCCTTCCTAGGCTTCTCCGCAGCCGGGGCGGTGGTAGCAGCAGCGTCCCGCTTGGGATGGCTGACTACTGACTTCACCCTCTTGGTGGTGACCGGGGTAGTCTGGCTGGCTGACGTCGTCGTAGCCCGCTCAGTCACCACCGACTCCATAGGGCGCGTCGCCGTTGCCGTGACCCTAGGAGGTGGCGATATCGCCCGATACCGTGGTGAAGGCTCCCTCGCCCTATGATATCGAGGGGAGGGAGAGCGGCTGAAGGAGCGGCGGTCCGACGGAGATCGGCTTCGGCGTCGACGGTACCGAGCCTCGTCCCCTCTAGGCGAGCGCGATTCGCGCTGTCGACGAGGTGACCGGGACCTCCGGAAGGTCTCCCAGCGACTCGGGCCACGATGGTACTGATCCCGGTACGATGGCGAATGCGACCGATAGGAGGCCGGGCGCTCTCTCCATTCAGATTCCCTCGCGTACCTGGCCACGTAGGACGCCGAGGTGTATCTGGAGGCAGACGAGCGAGGTTGTTCCTCTCTTGTCTCCCTCGGAGGCGGCGAGGCCACCGGACGCTCGGAAGAGCGGGACCGGGACCTGAAGGAGGTCGAACGCCGCTCCGGAGAAGCAGAGGGCTCTCTCTGCTGCAGGTCGGCCGACCTGCGCCGGCTAAGAGGGCGGTGGCGCTCCTCCACCAGGGTTGGAGGGTCTGCCACAGGCGAGTCCGGGCGCTGTTGGGGAACGTCCTCGATCTCATCCTCCGAGAGGTCGACGGACTCGCCTCGCCCTTTGGAAGGCTGCTGAGTAGGAGGAGGAGTAGGAGGTTGAGCGTCCCCAGCCGGGGAGCGCTTCTTTTCCTTCTTCTTCTTCTTCTTCTCCTTCTCCTTGCCCTTGCCTCCGTCCGGAGCAGGGCGCTTTTTTGCAGGCGTCTCCGTAAGGGGAGCCTCAGCCTTCCTCGCCGTCGAGGATCCTTTCGCTGACTTGGCAGCCGCCGACAGCTTCGGGATCCTCGGTAACGCCGAGATCGGCGTTTTCGCCGGTACCGAGCCCGATACCGACGAGGTGGACGGAACGGCAGCCGCCGATACCGTCGATGGCGTGGTCGTCTTCTTGTCGGCCATCTTGGAAGTGGAGGTCTCGTCTATCGCCCGCAGAGACTGTTCCCAACAATAAGATTTGAGTCTCGCGGAGCGGTTGCGAAGAGTTTGGGGAGTAAAATCCCTGCAAATTGGGCAAGTCCGGATGTTGTGGGACTCGCCCAAACAGAAGAGACACTCCTTATGGCCGTCGTTGAGGGCAACCTTGCGGCCGCAGGACACGCACTTCTTAAAGAGCGCGGACATAAGACGAAGAAACGCCAAACTCCGAAATCCAAAAAGACGAAAACCGAAGGGGGAGTCCGAAAGAGAGGTCAAAGACAGTCCGAAAGTCCGTAAAACCGTGAAAAAACAGCAAGCCAAGCACGACGTGAGAGGAACAAACTAAAGAACCTTCCGTACGCGGCGGCGGACGAGAAAGAACTGAGGAGAGACCGTTGCTCGGCGGGAGGAGCATGCGCAGTACCGGCGTGGGGGAGGGGTTCCCGCCAAGCGAACAAGCTCTAGAAGTTTCCGAACGCTACCGCGCAGGCGCTAAAGCTCCTAGTGTATGAAGGCACAGAGACCACGAAGAAGAACCTGACTGATCTTGGAAGCTAAGCACCATCAGCTTAGATTAGTATTTGGATGGGAGACTGCCAACAAATACCAGGTGTTGTAGGTTATATTTCAGAGGAAGAAACTGACAAAATCACCTCTGGGTATTCCTTGCCTAAGAAAACCCTAAGAAATTCATGAAGCCATCATAGGTTGATAGGTGACTTGAAGGCACATCCTCCCAACAGCAGGTCAAGAATGTTTCTGCTCTTGATTTGCAGTATCTGAATAAAGGTTATGAATCAATCTCTCCTTATACTATAGCCTCACACTAACACATCTTGCAATGACAAACTAAATATTGCATATAACATGTAACATACAACCACCCCTTGACTGGCTTGTTTTTAACCAAAAGCATCCGGAGAAACTTGTATGTTTCCACAAAGTCAACACTTTAGGGAGAGAACCTCCTTGGCTGTTTTAGGCCCAGGAGAGATTTTTATTTAACAAGGATATAAACCAGAATTCACTTCCTTCATCTTATCAACACAATATAGTGCCATATAGCCACTCATGGGGCAAGCACTTCTCTTTTGTGAGAGATTAATTTGCAAATGATGTAAATAGTGAATCTGCAAACAAGTCTGTTTAAGTGAATACTGAGACACTCAGTCTAAAGAATATGAAAACAATTTAGAGGGGTAACCATGTTATGGAAGTGCTGAGCAACAGGGAACAGGACTGTGGAAGATAAATGAGTAGCCTTTATTTCTGTAGCTACATAAAGGTGTTGGTTTTTATCCAACATTGAATGAATGGCCTTCTCCTTCATCTCCCTCTCCTCAAACCTCCTACAGATCTCCAATTATCTGGAGCAAATTTGTTATTGGAAGCAAATATGAAGGCTGCAAGGGGAAATGGGAACCCATTTTATGTGCACTGTCTATTCTGTCAACAGGTGGACAAAGTTCAATACTTTTAAGTTTTTTTTTCTGTCACTTTATTTCCATCTCTTTTGCTTTTTCCCACTTTTAAAAATGGAAATAGTGAGGCCTCTGGGTTGGAACCCCTCTAATTCCATTTGCCCTTTAACATTCTAAAAATGATCTCTAGGTAATTCCACCTGTAGTACAGTATCTAGTCCATACAATATATTTATTACAAGTTTGTACACTAATTCAAAATACTGGTGTTCCTGCACTTAGTAATAGTTGCATTTATTCATTATCTATAACCAACAAAATCACAGCGTACAGAGTTAAAATAAGAACTAGTTCCCTGCAGTGTAGCTTTGTAGAGTTCATACTGTGAAGTGAGCACATGCATCTATCTTGCAGATTATCAGGCTCACTGCAGATAGTTTGTACTGAAGTAGTTCTGTTAGTTGTTTTTTTTTAAAAAAAAAAACCACACTCATGTACTCACTCACACACAGAGACAACTTCAGTGTTTTATGAGAGATGTCTTCATTTTCTTCATTAAGTTTAATATTTTTATTCAGAAATTCAACCTCAGCCTGGGGAATGGCTACTTAATAGTAGCTGTATTGTGTAACAATATTGAGTTCCAGTTAAAAGACACTCTTGTTTAAATTTCTCCAAGCACAAGTTCCTTATTAATATAGAGATGCAAGCTTCACTAATGTAAGAACATAAAATTACAATGAAGGTATCATGCAAACACCCTTTCCTGCCCACAAAACACCTGTGGAGTCTATATTAAGAAGCTTTTTATACAAGTGCAAATTGCTTTTTTTAAAAAACTATTCTGAGTGCCATATTTTATATATTGCCTTTTCAAGCTGGCAGCTATTTTCCCTGAGGATAAAAGCCGGTGAGGTCTCATGAATGTAGTTACCTGAGCCAAGCCTGCTCAACAGGCTATGCTTGATTTAAAAATAGAATGGAGATTTCCAATAAAAACAAAGTACTGCAGAAGTGGGGATGACAATTCAATACATGACATTCTTTATCAATGTCTGCGGTAAACCACAACATAAATATGACCTCAATAAGGTGGCTTGAAAAGTCTTGCCACTCTTTAGTGATGCTATTCATGCTGTCCAAGCCGTGTTCTAATATTCAGTCATAATTTCAACCTGAGAGGAAATCTCTCTGCTCCTTCCTCTGTATAAAAACAATGCATGTATTGTCTATCAACTACTTCGGCCATTTCCACACGACAACACTCTTCCACGTTGTCTCGCTACAGTCCTGGGCCCAGAAGGAGGCACGTCAGCAATGTTCCCCTCTGCACCTGCTCAGTCCATGTGAAAGAGAATGCAATGGCGCCACATCTTCCTTCCACAGAGCAGCCGGGCTTTTTCCATTGTTGCGCTATGTAAGGAAGCATCGCCAATGTGCTTCCGCATGGCCAGAAGTGAAGGGAGCATTGTGCAATCGCAGATGCGAAATGGATTTTTTCCGTTTTGCAAAAACTGCGCAAGCACAACGCTCCACGACAGGATGGCAGCAGGATGGCAACGACATTATGGCAGAAACGAGACAGCAACATTGTGCAGAAAGGGCCTTAGTCCACTTAAGTAAGTAACCTCTTCTGGCCCAATCCACCTCCCCCAGCCTGATTCACCTGTAGTCCAGTTGTTGGCAGAATGGACCTCCTGTAACAAAACTGTAATGAAACAGTTACCTAAATTTACTCATCTGTAATTGTTTCATATTCACAATTACTACTTAGTCATGATTTAGACCCTACTGCCACAATTGTAACTCCCACCACCACCTAATGCATGGGAAGAGGGAGGTCCATTCTGCCAGTGACCTGAGCATGGGTGAATAACATTTCTGTAGGGTTTGAGGGGCTCAGGCTAGGAGAAATTACTTAATTGGTTAAGTATACTTAACTAAGCAGCTGACAGAGAATACAGGTCGTTGTAATCATTCTGCAACCAATACACTAGCTACAAATGTTTAAAAACAGCAAAATTTGAAATGCTCCCTAAACAAAAAGTACAGAACTTATCAGCAACTCAGCATCCAAGAGATTAATGTGTGCTCAGCTGCAAGCTGAGCTCTTTCATGGAAGCTGTTCTATTTGTTCCAACAAAGCAGCACCTTCAAAGAAATGCTATTCCTCCACTGTATCCTCTTGCAGACAAGGGAGACCAATACATATACATTGAAAAAAGTTCTCTGAAATGGGACAGACATGTTTTTAACGACTAGTCTTCAGCTAAAATGTGATGCTGCACACATCAGGTACAATAATATAATATTGTACATTGCATTCTTTTTCTCCAAATATTGGGGGATTGTACATTCTGTTTTATTTCTGTGTACCTACTGTTCCATTTGTCTTATACAATATGTTTTTGCTAAAGAGAAAGCTTGAAATTTATCTCCTAATTTGACTTGCCTAACATAGATTTTTTTTTTCACCATTTGACATTTTAAGCTACATTCTTCTCATGATGAACAGGTAACTAATGGTAGCTTTTCATGCAGTGGGAAAATCCTGATTAACACCTTGGCAACAACCTGCCAGTTTTGGCAATGCAGTGCCAATGTGTTTCCAGAGGAATGTACAAATGCTCTTTTATTGAGTATTTTGCAAACCATAAGGTAATCAAGGGATTAATTCAACAAGCACACAAATCTTTTTTGTATACAGATTACACTCTAGGGTTACTTTCCCCTGGTTTCTTTTGTGGTTAAGTAATAAATCAGTCTTGCTTGCTTATTCACTTTAATAGTTTGGTTTGTACTATGAAACTGTTGACTGTCATACCACAAATTCTGGATGTCAAAGCCTTAATGTACAACATTAATCAAGATATAACCATTTAAGGCAATAACTGGACATCCTGAATATAGTTTATACAATTCTCTTATTTCCTCCAGCTTCATCTTTCAAAGTTGATTTTTCAAAAGCCATGTGATCATTTAAGAATTTCTTAGTGAGTGTGATCATATGCGTGTATTTGGTTAAAGGCCGAAGACTCTATTTCCTTTGGGAAAAAAGGTCCTGTGTTTGTTTCATATCATTAATACACGGTGGCAAGAATAGGGAAGAAATTTTAAAGGAGTCATCTGGCAGGAAGGAACTGCCTAACCATTTGCTGCTTGCCAGTTCTCACCTGCAACTCTCCCCTAACAACATTTTTTCTCATCCTAAATAAGAAATACATTTGACAGAGAGAAAAGGGCCATGGGAGGGAAAGCTACTTGTCACTAATTCTTCAATGCAGATGTGTCAGCCTCATACAGTCAAATATATTTGCTGATGAAACACATACTTCCACCCTATGAAGCTGTCACAAGACTAGAAAATTGAGAACAAATTTACTCTTTCCCCACCCAAGGCTGTCTGAGGGACAGTGTAAGTGTAACTACAGGTGTGGCTGGCTACCCATTGCCATCTGGAATAAGGAAGGATTAAACAAACACCCACACTTTACTTATGACATTTTGGAGATTCCAACAAAACTCCCACTCAGGTATGTACCTGCGTGTATGTCCCTTCAAGTTGCCTGTTGACTTATGGTGACCCCACGAACTTCATAGGGTTTTCTTAGGCAAGGAATATTCAAAAGTAGTTTTGCCTGTCCCTTCCTCTGAAATATAGCCTACAGCACCTGGTGTTCATTGGTGGTCTCCCATCCAATTACTAAGAGTTACCTAAGACAAAAGGAAATTTTGAGTGACCATCCCTAAGTCTGAATAGAATTCTGTGGTCACAATAATCAGAGAATGAAATTCACACAAGAGTATTATTACCAGTAAAAAGAAAAGAGAAAAGCCTCTCTCACACACCTCTTATATTGGGTTTTAACATTCATTATACACCATGACTTCAAAAGAGTGGTTAAAACTAAAGAAGTGATCAATCCTAAAATTTACATTCTAAATAAACCATCTCCTTCCCAGATACAGATTTCTCAAACATCTCAGAAATGGACCACTAATACAACACAATGGTCAGAAACATCTGATCTTGGAAACAGCTTCTAAGTCTTCAAGCCACAGGAATTAACAACATCAGCAAAAACAGAACTCACAAATAGATATTTTCAAATATCTTTCAAAGAGGCAAAAACAACTATGTGACAAGGGGCATAATGACATGAGTGACAAGGGGAATAATTACATGGGAGTCAAAAAGTAGTTTAAGTCAATGGCCATTTCTGCACTAGCCTGTTATAGTGTGATTATTCCACTTTCAACATCCTATGGAATCCTGGAATTTGCAGTTTGGGGAGGGGCTAAAACTGCAAACTCCAGGATTCCATAGGATGTTGAAAGCGGAATAATCGCGCTATAACAATCTACTGCGGAAATGGCCAATAACTTTGCATGACTATTTTTCATTCAGAACTTAGGGTTATGATTCTGGATCTTTGGACATGCACAAAAATACATGGAATATGCCAGATCTGTATATAAAGAGAGAGGAGAGATGATTTTAAGTTGAAAACAGCCACTTCCCATGTAACCCGCTGCCACCACTCTGTGTAGTTGCACTGTTTTCTCTTTCTTTTTCTTTCTCTTTTTCTGATTGAAGACAGCTGGAGGGAAACTAGTGAGACAAAAAGGAGTTAGGACTCTCACTTACCTTCTGCTTTTGTGTTTAAAGTCACCCCTTCAATCCCTTTTCCCCACATTAGTTTTCAATATGCTTGTCTACCCCTTCCTCTAATATCAAACTCAGTGCCCTGTGCCATGTGAAACAAGAGAGTAGTATCAGCATGCTTGGAAGAATCACTCAGAAAAAAAAAAGGAGGTTAACCTCATCCTCACTCAGTTCAAAGAGGTAAATCTTCAGTAATCTGGAAAACCCACTGAGTGGGTTTAAAACAAACAAACAAACAAACAACAATAAAAACTAGGCAAGTGGTGAAAATTAATAGGTCTACTTGAACCTTTTCAGCTTAAAGTATCCCAGCCTGTAGCCTGTTGATTGCAATCCTGAATAGAAGCATTTGTATCAGTGAGAGAAGATGGAACATTTTACTGCAGCTTCCCCCTATTTCTGAAGATAAAAGACAAAACACATCAGGCAGACTATCATTTACATATAGTTAAGCATCCAGATTCTTCTGATTTTAAAAGAATTCAGGTATGTAGAGACTGCCAACAAATACCAGGTGCTATAAGTTATACTTCAGAGGAAGGAATAGGCAAAACCACGTCTGAGTATTCCTTGCCTAAGAAAATCCAATGAAATTTATGAGGTCATCATAAGTCAACAGGTGATGAGAAGGCTCTCTTTCTCTCTTTCTGGCCATTTCCGCACTACACTGTTATAGCACTATTATTCCAATTTCAACATCCTATGGAATCCTGGGGTTTGCAGTTTAGGGAGGGGCATTTAGAATTCTTAGCCAGGGAGCTCTTCAGCCTCAGTAAGCTACAAACCCCAGAATTCCACAGGATGTTGAAAGTGGAATAATAGCACTATAACAGTGAAGTGTAGAAAGCCTCCCCCCACACACAAGCATTCAGGTTCTTCTGATTTCAGTAGAATTTAAATGTGGTTAATTTTATCTAGGCTTAGTCCAAATTATTCATTTTCAAATTCAAACAAGTTTTTCGCTAGTATATTATCCAGTGTTCTATACTTTATAAAATCTGAATTCATTACTTATATTTCACTAAAGTACACTGGAAAGCTACTGATCTCCTTCCCATTTCCTCAGGGCCTTTCTTGAGGTCCTTGTAGTTCCCAGAAAAGCTAGTGTCAAAATTGTATGAGTTATTTTAAAATCATTAATTCATGTACAGATAAAGCTGCACAGCCAACTTATGAAACATTCACTGCACAGCCATAAGCTGCAATTATATGAAACATGTCTCTGCACTTCTGCCACTTAAATACAACATAATACCAGATCAAAGGAAAATAGGTCAAAGAGAAACATCAATACTGTACATTTCAACTCTCTTTCTCTTTTTCCTTTCCTTAATTTAAGGGTAGAAGAATCAAACTGGCAGCCCAACCTCAAAAGTTCAGAATTAAAGTGTGTTCTCTCTACTTATCTTATTACCTTGACTAAATTAAAAAGCACACCTTGCCAACATAAATATTCAAGATTGACTTATCACTGACAGCTCTCACAGGTTACAGTATACTAGTTGGGACAAACTGTGCCTCCTACTCCTTAAAAATTACATAAGCAGTTTTCTAGAAAAACATATACTGTATTTGCTGATGTATAAGCCTCACTTTTTCCCCAAAAAAATACTGTTTGATAATGAGGTGCATCTTATACGCTGATGTGTCTTATAGACTGGCAAATAGTATTTGCCAGTGTATAAATAGGGTGTGTCTTATACACAGATGCGTCTTATATGCCGGCAAATATGGTAAGTCACACAGGAACTACCCGTATTTGCAAGCATATAAGACACAAAAGCATATAAGACACACCCTATTTACATATCAGCAAATACTATTTGCGGGCATATAAGTTGCACTGGCGTATAAGACGCACCCCATTTTCAAACAGTATTTTTCAGGGGAAAAAGTGAGTCTTATATGCCAGCAAACAGGATACATTAGTACATTAGGATAACAACAAGCTGGGACCCTTTCTTATAGGAAACATAAAGATAAGGTTATCATCGTGTTGGCTATAGTGTTGTTGTACCTGTTGCACTGGCTATTTTGATTTATGGATATATTAGAAAATACAGAGGGTGCAGTCTCACAGACTCCAAAGGGATAGCTGTCCAGATTCACCTTACGAAAACTGATACAGGCTTGCCAGGTCACTCCAGGGTTGCTGGTGTTTTCAGCATTGTAACTAGACAATGAATTTCAGGACAAGGCCTTATTTACTTTCTTGAGAGGCATCTAGTATCTTCTTTGTGATGATCCTACTAGTGGAACTAGTCTTGCTTTAGGGAGCCAGTATGGTGTAGTGGTTTGAGCACTGGACCATGACTCTGGAGAACATGGTACAAATCCACACTCAGGTATGCACAAGTCATGTTCTCTCAGCCTCAGGCAAAGGCAAAAACCCCTCTGCACATATATTGCCAAGAAAACCCTGTGATAGGTTTACCGTAGGGTTTCTTTAAGTCAAAAACAACCTGAAGGCACACAACAACAACAACAACAACAACAACAACAGTCTTGCTTTATCCAGGAAAACACTGGACAGGGAAGAATACTTTGCCTCTCCGTGTGGCATACTTTGGATGGTATGGTCTAATTAATATGCACTATTACTGTGAGTACGATGACTATATTAATCATCTTTCTTCTTTTCAACTATTCAGCTAATTGAAGCAGCTTACGTTACTCCTTGATGATGCATCAGAAGAGCTTCCACAAAACCAAAATAAGCACTGGCTTAGTGCACCCAGGAATAAAATGAAACTTTTACAACACTTTAGACAAAGTAAAATAATTTTACCACTTCACATTTGAGAAGTAAATGATGTGGAAATCTCCAAGCTACTTCAAAGCAAATCTAAGCGCCTAACCAGAAAAGCCAACTTTATTTTTAAACCTAAGTTCAGTCAGCCCACCACATTTGCAGGTTTGGCTTTAATGGATTTGATTATTTATGAGTTTCTCAACCTGTCCTCCCACCCCAAGCACTTATTTTCTGGGGAAGCTTCCCTCTTGGTGGTTCCAATCAGACAGTGTAGCCCTTTAAAATCCTGCCTCGTCCTCCTCCCCCAGCAGCTGCCTGGCCAGCGAAGGACAGCTCACAGCTCAGTTTCTTAGCACCACAACTGCTTTTACCATGGTCCCCCAACACCCAAGGGAGAAGATAAGCAAAAGAGAGGAAGTATAGGGCCGTCATAATGATCTACCTCTTTCTCTCTTCTTTCCCTGACCTGGTTTGGACCATGGGTGTCTGTTCTCCCCACCATGCCTTGGCCTCTTTCCCACAGACATTCTAGATACATTTGGATATTTGTGATTTTTCCACTTTTGCAGGGATCCTGCGCCCCAACCCTAGCAAATATGGAGAGCTGACTGCAAGTAAAAAGCAGTTGCGGAGGGTTGTGGGTGATAAGGCAAATTAGTCTGAGACTACAATAGAGAACTTTAACCTTTTCAAGCCATGCGTTTTCTAATTTATTTTTTACTTTGTTCATATGCCTCCTTTTTCTCAGGGCATGGATTCAAAGTGGCTTCCACCATAACTAAAGAAGTTCCCACAAAAACACAATAAATTTTACATATTGAACTAAAAATTAAACTAATACCACTAAAGCAACAATGTGAAGCCATAAGTATTATCCTCCTGAAGCTGCTACTCTCCATGTTAAGGAATACATGTATGCTAATAACAGAAAATTTGACTCAGATCACAACTTTGGGTAAAATCAAATCTCAGATTCTAAGTATATAAAGGTGGAACTGCACAATCACTAAATAAAGGAGACAACTTTAAATACAACTTTCTGTAAGTAAATGAGCACCAGATAATTCATCAAATTATTTGGTAATGTGTACAACTGCCTATCAAATATCTACAAGAAGAAACTGAGTGTCCAATGCATTCAAAAGACAGAAAGCAGTGACACTGTGTAACATATAGGAAGCCCAAAGCTCCCTTGTTTAAACAGCTTCACTGGCTATTCTAGCCACAACTCAAAGTGCTGGTTATGACCTATATGGCTTAAGTCCAGATTATCTGAAAGCCCTCATCTGCCCAAATGAACCTGCCTGAATCTTACAATCTTCAGAGGAGAGTAACATCATCATCAATTTATATAGCTCCATCACTATACATGGTGCTTTACAAGAAAAAAAAAATTCCTTGCCCTCAGGCTTACAATCTAATTACGACAAGACACAGAAGGAAAAGGGATGGCACTCGGGGAGAGGATGAGTCCAGCAGAAACTGCCTCTTCATCTCTCCCTCTGAGACTAGGGCAGTGTGTTAGGATGGAAGGAGGATATTTCATCTGTTTCTGGACCTAGGCATAACAGAGCTGTGCCTGCTTCCTCTCTTTCCCCAAGGGCAGGGCAGTGGTAGTTGGGATGGAGGGAGGGCCTTTCATCCGCTTCTGGGCCTAGGCATATTAGAACTGTACCCAAGTCTTGTTCTCTCCCTCTGAGGCCAGGATTATTTGTGATTATTTGCCTTCTCTCTATCTCACCACCCTCACAGGCGCTTCTAGTAAGGACACAGGAGAGAGCCTTCTCAGCAGCTACTCCTAAGCCAGGACGGGTAACTGCTAACAGGGCAGGGGACATTTTTCCTTCTTATGGCTGCCCGGCTGGGCACAGCAACACATTTCAGGAGAAGTGATGTAATGTCACTTCTGGATGCCATTTTTGCTGATTTTTCTCCACTTCCCCTTCTTCTTTGTCTGTTTTGAGGTGATCTGAAGTGCTAGGGAGCAAACTATTGTCTTTTATAAGGTTTTAGGAGACTTCTGGTGGTTTGGGTAAAAAAAAAATCACACCAAAATCAGCCCTCCCCCAAAAAACTGGGGGGGGCTTATCTGATGGGTTTGAGAGGCTTTGGAGGGGTCCCAGAGGCCTCACTTTAAAGTCTCAAAGGTTGCATGTGGCCCATAGGCCACACTTCACCCATGCCTGTCCTAAACTATAGAACTCCCTCTCAAAGAAGGCTTGGTTGGCCCCCTCTCTGCTTTTTCTGACAAGTAAATACCTTATTTAAACAGGTTTTCAGCTTTTAACTGGTTTGGATAAAAGGCTGCACAATATGTGTGCTGTTTTATATTAATATCTAATATGTGCTTAGTGTATTTTAATTGTTTTAAATTAATGTTTCAATTGGATTGATTGTTTTCTGCCTTTTAAACTTTTGTACCAGGTAATATTTCGGCTATTGTGTTTGAAGTTATATTGCAAATTGCTTTGGGTATTACATTGTACACTGCTTTGTGAGAAAGGTGAGATATAAACTAACTAAACACATAAGTTCAATCTTTCAGTTGATCAGAAGCAGAGTACAAATGCACAACTGACAAAGAGGATGCACTTTGGTGATACACGAGCGTTTCACAACATCTTTTTGTCCCACTCAAAATCTGTCCACAAGCTGTGCACATTTGGTCAGGTTTGGCACAAGAATGCTAGTATCCAGCAACAGCCTCATTCAGTAGAGGACTACAGTCACTATATGCCCCACAGCTAACAGTCCTTCGCTTTTGCACCCATAAGCACAGTGGAGTAATTAATGCACTGAGCTTGTTTCTGTGAAGCAGAAAGAAGGAGCATAACAGTCCTTCCCCACACTCTTGTCCTGTCCTAACCTAGCTTCAGAGGGAGTCATGTAAATTGCCGGACTCAGGGGCTCAGGACATAGGAGAGTTCCTCATGAACATACGGCTCTGAAAACATCTGAGACTAGGCCAAAGCCCCTTAAGAACAAAAGCTGCTTTCAGATTTCCTTCCTTTTTACAAAATGGAAAGCTCTGTAAGGATAGGCTTCATGCCTGAAGTCCAGTGTTCCTCTGTCCACCCAACAATTCAGACTGAAGGCACAGATAAAGAAAATATTCCAGCTCCATAGATGGTGGAGGACTTGGAGATCAGTGCTGACCTACTACTGGACTTAGCTTTGACGACAACATTTTTAGTCCAGGCTCAGTAATCTCTAGCTCAGGGGCATTTATTATTTTATAAGCTATCTTTATGCCACAACTAGGATCTAAGATGACTCAAAACAGAATTAGAACAGAATAGATAAAAACAAGGGAAGACATGCAAAAAGTAATCATGTTTGTCAAAAGTAAACAAATGTTTAAGACTAAGCACTTTTGAATTAAAAGCAATTTAAAAACATATGCTGGTACCTTGTTCAGTAGTTAACAAGACTGTAACTCTTGTAACTGCTGGAGATTTATGTTTATGCCATTAACAGCTAAACATGATCCCCAAAGCCTACCTTTTCAGCCTGGCAGTGCCTCAACTGAAGGATTACTGAGGCATTGGGAAAAGATATTTGCAGCTCTCTCCTAGTCACAGGCATACTGAAGACAGAGATGCATTCTTGATGTGTTCTGCAACTGGGAAAGCACTGAGGATGTCATTCCCCAGGCCCTGAACAACAGTGCTTCAGAAACTCTTTCACTGGTATGCCGCCAGACTGGAAAAAAAAAGTTATTTGGAGGTGCCATCATCAGGTGCAGTTATGAGTCCGGAGCTCTGTCATCACAGATACATCTGATGATGTAGGATCTTGTCCAATTTTAAAAAACAAAACAAAACAGGACAGCCTCAGTACTTGAAAAGCCATTTCTTGAGAACTGCTGGTTGGGGATACTGGATGAGTAGGTGAAGGGAATCAGCAATGCCACTCTGTGGTAAGAGGCCTCTTACTACCAATGTGTTCCTTCTTTCTAGGTCTTTTAAGATATCTTTCCATGTTTTATCGCAATTATTTTTGAATAGGTCCGTATTATTTCCTGTAATCCATAGTCCTAAGTATTGCACTCTTTTATCCAACTTAAAACCAGTTTTTCTCACTAGCTATTTTTCTTCTGATTGCAACATATTTCTTGTTAATATACTTCTTTTTTCTTTGTTAACTTTTAATCTGATGAACTCTCCAAATTCCTTCAACTTGTGTAGAGCTCTTTCGATACTATGTAATGGGTATTACCAATGGGTATTACCAGATCATCTGCGAATGCTTTTAGTTTACATATTTGATCTGTAATTTTGATCCTCTTTATCTTCTGATCCATCTTGATATCTCTGTTTAAGATGTCAAGTACAGATATAAACAAAAGAGGTGATAAAGGGCATCCTTGTTGAGTACCTTTCTTTATTTACACAGATGGAGTCTTTTTCCCATTAACTATAATTTGTGCCTTCCAGCTGTTGTAAATTTCTTCAATCCATTTTACAAAGTTCTGGCCACAATTCATTCTTTTTAATAATTCTTTCATGAAACTCCATCTCACTTTATCAAAGGCCTTCTCAGTATCCAAGGAGAGCATAGCCGTTTTTACTACTGATGTGTTCCAATGTGTATAAACAAGGCAGTGACCAAACCTTTGCTGGAAAAGATCTCCCTGAACCTCATCGTGCTGGACAATTTTTAGCCTCCAATATTCCTTTTTTGGGCAAGGTGCTGCAGACTGTGGTGACATTCCAGCTCCACAGGTTTCTGGATGAGACAAATTATCTAAACTCATTTCAATCTGGCCTCAAGCCTGATTAGGAGATGGAGATGGTTTTGGCCCCCTTGGTGGACAACCTATACTGCAAGTGTGATGGGGAAGAATGCTCCTTTTGATTCTTCAGTACTTTTTGGCAGCTTTCACAGTATCCTACTAGGTTTCTCCATGGTGCGACTTGGAGGCACTGTCATATGGTTCTCCAGTCCTTCTGGGAAAGTCATTCATCCCAATTAAGCTTGAAGATCTCCTTTCCATTGTGGACCACCATGCCAAAAGTCATGATGACAACAGCGGTGATGGTGGTAGTGGCGGCAGTTGTGACCATGTCCCAGTGGAGTTTACTGAAGGCTTCAGAAGACGTTGAAAAGGCATTCAGGAACACAGAATGGGTAAAAAAGCCTTCATTTGAGGGGTTATAGGTAGTTATTCAAATTTAATTTGAGAAGGAAATAAAGGAAAGTCAGACCAGAGGTTCATATGAGTATTTGCTCATTCCATCTTAGGGAAGGCAGCAGCGGAAAGTGGTATCATCTACACTGCATATCCAGAGACACAACATTCCTAATCACCATTATGTAAGACTAGAGGGCTTACACCTTCCAGAAGAGGGGAGCAATAAATATTATACAGGATCTACAGAACAGATTACTGGGGCTAATGAGGTGGAGATAGGACTAATCACCTCCAATGACTGAGAAAGTACAAGTAGAAAACTGAGTAATGCATACTGATAGGTCTTTATTTGCATGGAAAGGCTTTCTGAGACCAGTTTGGCAGGGTAACAGGACTGAGAGAAAAGAAAAACAACCTTAGAATGTATCTATCTCATAACACCAGAGCTATTGTTTCAAAGAGTGGTGATTGGACTTAAGGACTTCTCTGTTACCTGATTTCACAGTTATTTGTAATATCTTGAACCATTACAACAGGTCTGCAAACATAGTGTCTTAGTAGTATACATTATTCCTATGCAAATATGTATAGGACTATCAAACTCAATTTCATCTTGGGCCATATCAGCATTATGGTTGCCCTCAAAGGGCCAGTTGTATCTGTAAGACTATATCAATGTATCTACTCTTTTATCATATTAAATAATTGCCTCTGCATTCAATTATTACTGGTTTTACTATCTCTGAAACTAGAAGTCTAAGAAAAATAATGGCAAGCAGACATTCAAGTGTACAACTATTGTACAATTTATTGACAAATGAATTTTGAAAAGAGAAAGTTATTTTTTTTAATTATCAGACAAATATTACCAAGCACTGTTTATTACATTAACTTTGTTTAACTTTTTGGTCACAGCTGAGACCTTCTTTGTGCCTCTTTCAGCCCTCCAGCCCCTCTCTGTGCCTCTTTCTGCCCCCAGACCCTTCCTGTGCCTCTGTCTGTTCCCTGTGGCTCTTTCTGCCCCCCTGTACCTGGTGAGCCCAATCCCCACACTGCGGGCACCCAGCTGTCAGTATTCTGAAGAGGGGTCCAGCAGCCACCACTTGTGATCTACTTCTACTTCTGACTGCTCCTCTATCCAACTCCCACAAGCTGACCGTGGAGAATGTTGCCATGGTAACCCGTGGCAACACTCTGAGACCACGACTTGGACAGAGGAGCAGTCAGAAGTAGAAGTAGATAGCAAGTGCTGGCTGCTGGGCCTCTCTTCAAAATACCGGCAGCCAGGGGCCCACAATGTGGGGATGGGGTTCTCTAAGCGGGGGGGAATGCCGCAGCTGCAGGAGAGGTGCAAGGGCCACATGAAATGGCCTGGTGGGCTGGATTTTGCCCACGGGCCTTGTGTTTTGACACATGTGAACTACAGTGTTAGCAAAGGAATGTTTAGTTCAGATGCAAATAGGTATTTCAATCCAGTTCTAGTTCTGTACATTTAGGTTTGACTAATGGCATCAGAATATGGATGAAGATGTGCAGCCAGTCAAATTAAACCACTGTGGGATACTGGATCATTTAGATCATCATACTACCATTCATTTCCTGATCCAGCAAGTGTTCTGTTGTAGAAACTTGCATATGGATCTCCATATTCTTATCAGGATTGGAGCGAGAGTGAACAGGCCAACAGTCTCCCTACTGTTTACTTGTCATTATCCTATTCCTTCAGTGACAGTGATGTCATTGCCTAATTATGTATCCTCCACAAACATTAAATCTTTTTAAAAGAAGCCAAAATAACTACAGAGTCCAAATGGTTAAAGCTAGATCTGCATAAATCTTTCTTAATTCTAAATAATCTCCCTTGTTTTTTTCAAACATTAATTTCAATCATTATCCATCCTTCCTTGGGACATTTTAAACAAAATGTGCCTGCAGAGTTTGGTCCTGTTCAGTATTCTTTAAGCATTACACTTAAAGAAACCATGCAACTATGAACCAAAATTACTAGATTCTTGGAAGCAACTGCAGCAGAAACTCTTAGTAAGCTACATATACTAAAAGGTTCCATTTTATGTATGTCTACATAGAAGTAACTCCCATTAAGTTCAACAAGCTCAGATGAGTATGTCTAGGACTGCAGTCTAAAAGCAGTGGTTCTCAACCCGGGGTCCACAAAGCTCTGCTGCTGCATACCAACAGCTGCATCAACAGGGATATGGCAGTGGTGAGAGATTTGTGGGTACTGAAACTGCTCCCTCATTTGCAAGCAAGGGAGCAATTTGGGTATGAACGCACATACTTCCACTGCCTCATGCCTGATGAAAGGGACACAGCAGCAGCTGTGTACACGCACCCAAACTATGTCTCTGGAGACCAAGGTTTGAATCCCCACTGCGTGACCTCAGACAAGTCATATTTTCTCAGCCTCAAAGAAAGGCAAAGGTAACAAATCTTGCCAAGAAAACCCCCATGATAGGTTCACCTTAACATCATCATAAGTCAGTTCTCAAAAGAAAGAGAAATTATGGTTATAAAGAACCTCCCTCTGTCAGAGACACTCTGTTGTACGCCTTCAAGTCACTTCCAACTTATGGCAACTCTAAAGTGAACCTGTCACAGGGATTTTTTGCCAAGATTTGTTCAGAAGGAGTTTATCTTTATCTTTTTCTAAAGCTGAGAGCATGCAACTTGCCCAAGGTCTCCCAGTGTTTGAGCAGCGATTTGAATCCTAACCTCCAAGAAACTTTTAATAAATAAATAAATATTTAAATAAATATTTGAATATTTAAATCTAAATTTGAATATTTAAATCTCAAGTTAAGTTTTGGGGCCCTGTCAACAAATTATTTTTGCAAGGGGTCCCCAATAAAGAAAAGGTTGCACTCCTTAGCCTTCACTTCACAAAAAATGAACATCATTTTTGCAATAATACAGGCCAATTCTAACAGAAATGTGTTTTGGATTAGGATGTAATTCAAACATTCACAATACTTTTTATTCCCCCTTCACACCCTTCTCTCCTCCACAAAGCAATGTGAAACAAAAAGAAACTACTACAAATCAAAAATACTGTACGTTAAAAGGTAAATTATAACAATACCCACTGCAGTGCCTTTAAAAAACTATAGATAATAAATACATTCAATACATTTTATATTCACACAACGAACGTAAAACTTGAAACAAATTATTAAAAGAGAAAACCAGATATATCTAAATATAATTAACGGGAATACTAAAATGCAAGCAACAACTCCTATCTCATGTCTCTTCACTTTAATTATAAATGTCAGAATTTGAACAGTCCTCTGTTCTGTCTTCCAATAAGCATTACTCTTTCTGTTATGTTTAACTGAAGTTATGGCCCCTTTGGCCATTCATTCCCACCAACACACTTAATTTAAAAAAGACTTATCCTGTGCCTAAGAGTAGAGGCACAGAAAAGAAAGTGACCTGAAGTATGAAGCTACTGGTTTGAAGAGTCCTGCCACTGCTGAATATGGAGTTTCTCCGGAAAGAGTGAAAGGGTGTTCCAGAGAGTATCTAAGAGCAGTTCATACCACTGCCTCCTTGTCACAAGGCTCATTATTACAGCATCCAAGGAGAATGAAAAGTGATTACTCATAATGTCAAATCCGATAAAAATGCCAAATTCCAGTATAGGCAAAGGGGTGATGGGCGTTGAAAAAAGACTATCCTACAAAACAGAACAAAAGGTGACAGACAGCAAGGAGACTAAAAGTCCTATTTGATCCACAGTCAGCACTCTGGCCTCTTTTACCTGTGCTGAGAAGGTGGCTGCTGGTGATGATGGAGGTGGAGAATCATGCTGACGGCTCTCTTCCTCCTCCGGAGAACTGTCCAGGAGAACTTTGCCGCTCTTGTTGAGTTTCCACATTATTGGGGGGGGGGTGGGAAGGTGGAGGGAGAAGACGAGAAAGGAGGAGGAGGAGGAGGGAGAGAAGTGGATGGGTGAGCCTGTCTTATTTATCCCTGAGAAAGTGGAAGACAAGAAAGAGGAGGGGAAAATGGGGATGACTTGGCTAGTCGGGTTACAACTGCCTTGGAGAACGAGCACCCAGAGAGCCACATGGCCCAGGGAAGAAGCCTGCTCCTAGTGCGCAGGCAAGCAGACTAACAGGCCAGCCACTGAAAAGTCCCAAAGAAGTGGGCGAGGGAGCGAAGGGGCGCCCACACGCCCACGGCACACCCACAGCTTCACGGCTCCTGCATTAAAACCACCGGGACCACCTCCATCCCCAGCCCTGATCCCATCCACGGCAAGAGGTGCCCAGAGAGAGAGAGACAGACCACCATTTCCACACCAGACTGTTATAGCGCTATTATTCCGCTTTCAACACCCTATAGAATCCTGGGGTTTGCAGTTTCAGGAGAGGCTGGCCGGCCCCTCCCGAAACTGCAAACCCCAGGATTCCATAACATCTTGAAAGCGGAATAAAAGCGCTATAACAGTCTAGTGTGGAAATGGCCAGAGTAGAGAGAGACCCTCCCACTCTGTATCCGGCCTGGCTGTGGCGGGGATTCAGCTGCGTCAGAGGCAACTGCCCTCTATACATGCTCAGAGGCATCCCCCGGCAGCAAAAGGGGGCGCTGAGGCGGGGAGCCCCAAGAAAGGGCCCCGATACTAGAGGCGCGGAGGGTGGGAGGGAATAAGTCGACCCATCCACCCGCCGCCGCCGCCTCCATAAACGGGGGGCAGGCTGCCTCAGCTGACCACCCTCCACCACCCCCCCAAAAAAACTGACGCCCCGCGCGCCTCGGAGGAGACGAGGCTGCCGCCATAGAGAGCGGGAGGGGGAAAAGACGGCCCGGCCCGGCTCCCCCGGTCTCCCCGCTTCGCCACGGCGACCCCTTCCGTCCCCCCTCACCTGTGACCGTAGTCGGACGTCGAGAGAGCCGCTGCCACAGGAGCGACAGCAGCGCCGAGGCTGCGAGCGGCCGCTGCCATGTTTGCGGCTGACTGGGCGAACGGAGGGAGGAGGGAGGACCGAGGGAAACAGCCAGCCAGCCAGCCAGCGGGGTGGGAGGGGGCGAGCCAGTTGGGGGAGCGGCGGCGGCGGCGACGGCTGGCCGGAGTTGGGAGGGGGCGATACCGGAAGAGGGAGCGAGCGGGAAAGGGCTTGCCTCGTTGTCACGGCAACCCGCGGAGCGCGCCGGCTCGGCCCGTTAAAGCCTGGAGGAGGGAGATGGAGAGGGAAGCCCTCGAAGTCCCTTCTCACACGCCCCAAACTTTTCGTCGCTCGGGCGATGAGACCGGACGGTGTCCCCACAGATTCATCATAGACAGATACCCTGCGTTTCCGTGGACGCTGAGGTTGAGTCACCCCATTTCCGCACTAGCCTGTTACCGCGCGATGATTCCACTTTCAACATCCTCTGGAATCCTGGGGTTTGCAGTTTCGGGAGGGGCCGGCCCCTCCCGAAACTGCAAACCCCAGGATTCCAGAGGATGTTGAAAGTGGAATCATCGCGCGATAACAGGCTAGTGCGGAAATGGCCTCAGCTGAGTCATATGTGTACAGTGCAGTTCCTCCCTTCACATTCGCGAGAGTTAGGGACACAGGACCCCCGTGAAAGTGGGAAAACCGTGAATAACGCTAGGCCTTTCCAAACTAAATTTAACACAAAAAGTAGGATCACCATGTTCAACCCACTGTGGATTCCTTTGAAGCATCAGGTTCCTTCACAACGCAGAAGTGGGGGGCTGGTGGGCCTTATTGCCACCTCCATTACTGCCTCACATCATTTTTAATAGGGACTTAGAAGCCTCTTTCACAGCTTCTCGGGCTTCCAGTCCTTATTAAAAATGGCATAGGGAGGCAGCAGAGGTAACAGCAAGTAATTCGTGAATAATCAAATATGGAAAGGTGAAACTCGCAATTGTGGAGGGCTGACTGTATATGCCAAGAAAATCTCTTGCCAAGAAAACCCCGTGATAAACAGGGTCTCCATAACTCCAAAATGTTCTGAAGGAACACAACAACAACATATGTATATAATAAGTGTATGCGCGCGGGTGTGTGCCTTCAAGTCACCTGTTGACTTATGAGGAACCCATGAACTTTTCATAGGGTTTTCTTAGGCAAGGAGTACTCAGAGGTGGTTTTACCAATTCCTTCTTCTGAAATATAGTTGATAACACCTGGTTTTCATTGGTGGTCTCCCATTCAAGTATTAACCAGGGCTGGTGCTGCTTAGCTTCTTACGCACATACTCAGAGGTGTCGCTGAGCAGCAAAAAAGGCACCGAAGCAGGGAATAGATGTATTAAATACATATATGGTGTTGTTTTCTGTCTTCAAGAGTGACAGGACCCCAAAGTGAACCTTTTACAGGTAAGATTTGTTCAGAGGGGCTTTGCCTTTCCCTTCCTCTGAGGCTGAGACAGTATGATTCACCCAAGGTGGGTTTCCATGGCTGGGCAGGGATTCAAACCCTGTTCTCCAGAGTCATAGTCCAATGCTCAAACCAACACTCAAAGCATACTGGCTCTCTTATATACATATACATTATGCACACACATACATATGGAAGCAATTAGCAAACGGGTTGAAAAAACGTAACATGAGCAAAACCTTTCAGTGTCTGCTTTCTCCAGTTGCTAAATATGAGATGAATACAAGGTGGCAATTTAGAATACTGCTTCCAGTGCTTGCAAACAGATAAAGCGATAGACAGACAGACAGATGATAGATAGGTAGACGGATATATTGTCTCTCTCTTTCTCTCTCTCAGTTACACTCTACTTCAGAGCTTTCCAAATTTTTAATGTTGGTGACACGCTAATTTAGACATGCATCACTTCGCGACATAGTAATTCAGTTTTACTAGTAAACCAGAGGTTAAATTAACCCATTATAGGAGATACAGACACATACATAAATTGTAATAACAAAATGTATGGAGACACAACATATCTCATGAAAACCTTTCATATATTTTTTAAAAATATATGATTTATAAATAATACTATACTTTTCCAAGATTGTAGGCGACACACCTACACACTTCAGGTGACACACTAACATGTCACAGCATACCATTTGGAAAGCCCTGCTTTACTTCTCCCTTTCTCCTCTTCACAAAGTTTGGAACATACACATGCTGGCACACCAAATTTTCTGAAATTCTCTCTCACACCACAATAATCCTCCACCAGAAGGCTTAGTTCATTTCTAACTTCCCCTCAGTCCACAAGCACAGTTTCCCATCCACCCCCATTTTGCACAGAGTGCCCCCTTGGTAACAAATCTAGTACCTCCCCAGAGGAATTTCACCATCCTCAATTTGAGGGTAAAAAAATGGTTCAATTCAGATCAGTTTTAAATAAAACACACACTCAGAAAATCAATAATTTCTGTGGCATTTCTGGCACAGAGCTCTACTTTATTCAGAGAAAATGTGTCTGTCTTTATAGTGCCACAATGGACCAGTGAAAAAGCCTGCAGTTCATAAAAACATATGTCATAGTAAATGTGTTTGTCTTTTGCCAACCCTAAGACTTTCTTGTTTTAGCAAAATAAAAATGACAATAAATACATGTGTAATGTCATCAGATCATTGTGGTTTCTGTCTCAAGTATTTAATCAACGTGGACCCCTTGAGGGGAAAACACATTGTCATATTTTAACTCCATATAACTAGTTGTAAGTTAAGCAACTACTGCAAAGTTATACAGTCATTCCACTCAATGATAATAGCTGTATACATTTCCAGTAACAAGTGGTCCCAGTGTGACTGTCTGTGAGAGTAACAGTACTAAAAGATATAGCCATGATAATCTGTTTCAGCATAAAAAGATAGAAAAACTAAATCCATGAAGAAAAAACTCAGTCCACAGAAACTTATGCAAGAATTATATTCTTTGCAGTCTTAAAGATAGTATAGGATTCCTTTACATCTCTTTAAGTCCGAGAAAATGTTTTATTTCTTTATGTCCAGCTTGTGAGCTTCCCATAAGCATATTATTGGCCACAGTGGGAACATACAAAAGATCTGACAGCAGTCTTTACATGTTCATACAAGATGCAGCTGATCATATATGAAATCAGTTGCCATTGTTGTGGTTATAACACTTTTGGTGTGCATTAATAAGAAAAAAGTCATAAAGTAACTTACATCCAGTTATCTTTTCTATGGATAATTTTTCTGTAAAAGTCCAATGGAAAGCCACAGATCTCAAGTGCAAACAAGTTGCAAGCCCTTCAGTTATTATTAAAACATATACCTTATATTCAAAGAAATAATGGAAGCGGAAGGGAAAATGAACTTTTAAAGCCTAAGCCTCCAGTTTCCATACATTCTTGCATGACCAGTTTAAATATCTTTCTCTTCAAATACCTTTACAAGTTAAAAGAGCAAGTTACTGAAGGCATTATAAGCATTCTAATCTCTCAATGATCAGATGTAAGGACAGGATTTCCCTGCTTAGCACAGAAAGCCATTGCACCAAGAATTACATGTGAGTAGGCATGCCTAAAATTGAGCTGTCTTTTTTGAGTGGTTTGAACATTGGACTAGGACTTTGGGACACCACAGTTTGAATCCCCACTCAGCCATGGAAACCCACTGGGATATCTTAGGCAAGTTGCATTCTCTCAGCTTCAGAAGGAGGCACTGGTAAATCCCCTCTAAATAAATCTTGCCAAGAAAAGCCCGTGATAGGTTTAGGGTCGTCATAAGTCAGAAACAACTTGAAGGCACACAACAAGGGGCCTTTCCATACTACATAACTATGGCAGTGTGATTCCACTTTAACTACCGTAGCTGAGAAGTCTAAATATCCTTCCCTAAACTGCAAATCCTATGATTCCATAAAACAGAACTATGGCAGTTAAAGTGGAATCATAGCGCAACAGTTATGTAGTGAAGAAAAATGAAATAATTTTATATGCCTGAATGTTTTCCCGTTGGTAACTACTTCTGCATAAGACATACAAAACAAAATTTCTGTGAGAAAAGTGGGTGGAGATTGCAGGTAGCTAGCAAGTTGTAAGTTATATTTCTCTGTTTTTTGTCACCAAATCAGTATAGAAGAACAGGATCTGAAGGTACATCTTGATCCTGGGGTGCACCTAGGCTCTGTTTGAGGACCCCAGTCCACAACTTCTGTGAGAAGATTCTGGCTTACTATCAGCTAAAGAACAGTGAGCTCTCTTTGCTGTAAATACCTGTGGTATTCATTAAGCATCAGTATGAAATTTCTGGAGGGACTGAATCTGTGACTTCCTCATGCTGAAAAACATAGGTTCATCTACTACTGAGCCATGATTTTTCTCTAGTTATTCAATTAGTATCTTATATAGCATGAATATAACTTGAAGCTCATTTGCTACTAGATTTTGTCTGATCCCTCTTATTCACTAGGAAGCAAGAGCCTCATTGTTTAAATATAGATTCTTGCTAATTGTTTTATACTGTTTTCTTATATAATTATGATTTTAGAATTAAAATATCTTGTTGTGTGCCTTCAAGTTATTTCCAACTTATGGTAACCCTAAGATGAACCTATCAGGGGGTTCTCTTGGCAAGATTTGTTCAGAAAGGGTTTACCAGTGCCTTCCTCTAGGCCAGTGGTTCTCAACCTTCCTAATGCCGCGACCCCTTAATACAGTTCCTCATGTTGTGGTGACCCCCAACCATAAAATCATTTTCGTTATTATTTATTATTTATTTATTTATTTAGCTAGTTAGTTATTTCCAACATCAAATAGATTGGAAACACTGCCCTAAATTACTGCTCTGGATAGACTTCTAATGCCTAAAAACTGGTAACCCTCCCCCCTTTTTTAAGCACAGAAAGCGTCCATCAATGCCAGAATTAAGGCAGTAGTTCTAGTTCTGAATGTTGGGTTTCCACAGTTCAAAAAGCCAGTCACTCCCAAAGGCAATGCCGAAACAGCCCACATTTTACACGAGGCGCAGGGAGGAAAGGACAGGGAGAGAGGAAAGATGGCGGCGGCATAAGCAGACGCGTTTTGTTTCCCTCCCTCCCTCCCTTAAAGGGAGTGCAGACACTGAACATACAAAAAGCGAGGAATGCAAGACAGTCAGGGCGAAGAACACAACACATGCGTGTGGCAAGCGCCGAGGGTCCATGCACAACAAAAGCGAGAGGAGAGAGTCATCCTGGCTATTTCTGCACTAGACTGTTATAGCGCTATGATTCCACTTTCACCATCCTATGGAATCCTGGGGTTTGCAGTTTGAACTGCAAACCCCAGGATTCCATAGGATGGTGAAAGTGGAATCATAGCACTATAACACTGGAATGTGGAAATGGCCAAAGTCCACAGGACGGATCAGAGCAGCACTTTCGGGTCAAAAAACCAAAAAAAAAAAAAAAAAACCCAACCAAGGAGCCTCGGGGGTTCTTGCTACACAAACCGAAGCCCTTGGCTGACGCCCCCTACTCCTTTCCCGACTGAGTTCTCGGTCTCGGAGGAACCGATCTCCCCCATCGGATGGCAGATCCGCCACAGGAAAGTTTCCCCCTTTGCCTACCGGACCAAAGGCGACAGCCACACCAACAACTCCCACGGAGTGGCGTGCCCAGAATGAATGGGCGACTGGGCGATCGCCGCTGCTGCGGCCCCGCCACTTTGGAAAGCAAGCAGAGCCCAGCTGCTCACTCACCCCGGCAAGCAACTCTGTTCGCCAGCATGAATGAGCATGAGGCGAAGAGGGTGAGGGGACGGGGTCTTACCTACCAGACATCCCGCTGCAGCGCCATAAACCCTGAATGGGAAGTCCTCTGTGTGTGGGGGGGGGTGCGGGTACGAGCGTCCAAACAGCGCCCGGCTGCTCACTTGCCCTGGCAAGCAACTCTGACTCTGCAAGCCAGCATGAAGGGGAAAGGGAACACTGAAGGGGAAGCTCTCCGTGTGTGTGTGTGTGTGTGTGTGTGTGCAGGCACGACCGTCCAAGCAGCGCCTGGCTGTGCCCGGCTGCACGCCTCCTCTTCCCTCCCGCCAGCACGGGGTCTCCTCTCCTCACTTCCGCCTTAACGCTCCGGCTCCAGCTCTCTCTTCTCGGTCTCCTCACCTCTGCCTTAACATTCAGGCTCTAGCTCTCTCCTCCCGCTCTCCGCACCTCCGGCTCCACCTCAGGCTCCTCCAGTGCTTTCCCACCAGGCAGGGAAAGACGGGGAAATGCCCAGCATGCCTCCTCTCCCCTCCTCCCAGCGCAGGGATCTCAGAAGCACTGCTCCCATTGGCTGTGGGGCCACCTTCTTTTAAAAGGGGGGCAGGATTGAGGAGCGGCGACCCCTGTGAAATGGTCATTCGACCCCCAAAGGGGTCCCGACTCCCAGGTTGAGAACCACTGCTCTAGGCTATGAGAGTGTTTTTCCATGGCTGAGACGGGATCTGAACCCTGATTCCAGAGTTCTAGTCCAACACTCAAGCCACTACTACACCAGGCTGGCTCTCAGTAGAATTATATATTAGTATTACTTAATATATATTAATTAGATAGTGAACTGTGTTGTGTTTTATATAGCTTTCCCTGGGCTCTTTGTTAGCAAGACAGAAATATGAATAAATAATTTCAGGTTTAAAACTCAATAGGAAAACAGAACAAAGCCTTTTAATATGCCCATTTCAGTCTATTTTAGCTAAAGAAGTAGTTTCCCTTCATTTTTTTCCATAAAGAGTACTATTTGTTTTAAGTACTAGGCCTTATGGGTTAATTTCTAATCTTCTTTTTTAATCTTACATTTAATATTAAGCCCGCAAACCTTCAGCACTTAAAACATTCCTTCCCATGGGTAAACTTGTATAAGTGGGTGCTAAAACAATAGTCTTGTACTTAATTACAGTGACATATAAACTTACAAATGCTTTTTCTTCTGTGTGCATAAATATTTTTCTTTAGGAAAGACATTTTGTTCTTTTTGGTCTTCACATATTTCTGAAGTGATGGAATAGTATAAGTAGCTAAGAGTTTCTTGTTCTTTGATGAATATCAGTGCTTGAGGCATAGGAGTTTCAAGAGATAAAAGTACTTAGGCAAGGCTTAATACAGCAGTTACATTATCTCCATATAAAGGGTAAATGCAATAGATTCTTTGCTAGTATTTCTCTTCTTTGGAGGAAGTGACAATTCAGACCTAGATTTCTCACTTTCAGCTTGTTAAATAGTCTTAGTGACAATACGCCTGACCATCTTTTCACTATACTTGAACAGGGCATGGTCCTTCTATCTCAGTAAAGTACAACCATATTTACTAGGCTGAGGTTCCCTTTGCTGAATCTTTTTGAATCTTATTCAAGGGTCCAAGAAGAGTAGGCTTCCCCTGTTATTGGCTGACTCCCCTCTTACCTGGCCAAATCCTCTCCTGAAACCTCAGGAAGAAAAAAAATACCCAACACTTATGTCTCTCACTTGAAGACTTATATGTATTGTTTAGGATGACTCATGTTGTATTGCTGGTCAGCTGAAAATACTTTGTAGAATACTAAATCTGCCTTAGTGTTGTGAATATTTTTTTCTTTTTATTTAGGTTTATATTTCCTCCATTCGCTCACCCTGTTTTAAATACATCTGTTCTTTTAAGCTGAGTTGTAGGGTTTATTTGCCTAGCTGTAGGATCTGGTCTTATCCACAAGGCTTGACTAAGAAATTCTATTGCCTGTGACAAAGAACAAGATGCACACTTCACATTCTGGCTGAGATCCTATAATGAGCAGCAGAGTGTAGTGCTCCCTCTGTTCAGTTTCACGTTGGGCCCTTACCCTGTCAGCTGTCAAACCCTGGCAGTAGCTTTTGTTACTGCTGCTTAGCAGTGGAGATAACATAGGAGAGAATTCACATAATGAAGAAGCAGCTAGCATTCACTGAGAAGGGAGAAGAAATTAGGGTGTATGCACAGATGTTGCAAAACCTCCTTTTTCTTCCTTTGGGAGCCCAGAGCACCATCATCATTATAGAACCCCTAAGCTCTGATGTGCTCACAGCTCCAAAAGTCAAAAATGTGGTGGGGGGAGTACTTGTGGAGCCAGCTTTGCATAGTGGTTTGAGCATTGGATTATGACTCTAGAAGTCAGGGTTTGAATCCCTGCTCAGCCATGGAAATCCATTGGATGCTCTTGGGTGAGTCATACCTTCTTAGCCTCAGGGAAAGGCAAAAGCAATCCCCCCCCCAACAAACCTTGTCAAGGAAAAGCCATGATAGCTGTGCCGTAAGACTGTCATAAATCAGAAATGACTTAAAGGAGAAGGAGAAGGAGAAGAAGATGATAGCGGTGACAATATCTAATCATAGAATAAGTGAATTTCCCTCTTCATCTCTCCAGATTTGACACAGCTCTTTTTGTGGTAATGCAAAGGTGAAGACCCATTCAGTGATCTCTTGACTAAGGCAGAATAGGAGCCTGATACTTTAGCAACCTCACGAATGCCAGTATCAATTTAACACAGTTAGTGATCCCAGAAGAGACGGGCGAGACAGACACTTCTCCAGGGCCTGGAGGTCCAGAGGGGCACAGAACTGGATGCAGTCCCACTCTTAAGAGGAAATAGTTGTAAACCATGTCTAGCAATTGTTGGAAAATGCTTCCCAACCAAGCATTCTTTTTAACTCCCTTCACTCATTTGCTGTTACAGCAATGGGGCTGTAGATAGCATGGGTTTCCTGTATTCATCTACTGTATATACGCTGTCTCTAAAACTTTCCCCATTTGCTAAATCATCCATTGTGGAGATGTGACCAAAGAACTCTCCAGGTGTGTTTGCTAACACATAAAAGACCCCACCTCCCTCTCTCTCATCCTTCTCCCTCAAGATGGTGAATGCAGGTTCTGTTCAGCTGCTCCTCTTCTTGAAACTTTCCTGCAGATAGCAAGGGGTTAGGCACCTTAATATGTATAGTGCATTCTCTTCTCGCATAACCTCTGCACACATGAATGTGAGGTTCTGCAAAGCACTGCATCTCATTATAATCAATAGATGCAGCAGGTGTGACCTGGGCTGCTGTGGGTGCACACACGTTCCATCCATGGACTACAATGGGGTGCAACACTTGCATTTTTTCAACAGCAAGGTTCTTGGAAAGCCCACACTGTAATTGGTAAGCTTTTTAGCTATAAAACTTTCATACTCCCTGTTTGCCTTATTTTGCTAAAACTAGCTTCAGAGAAACTCCAGAGATTTGGCAGTACCAAATCTGAGACTGAATTAAGACTGAATCTTAATCAAAACAATCTTAATCCTTTGCAGAAAAAGGACTAACACCCTTGGAAGCTACTTCTAATTCAACAAGAATATTTGTAGAAATGAATTCTCTGTATTATTACTAACAGCATACAATGAGGATATTTTCCTTTCCTTGTCAGATTCCAATATTATACATAAATACATGTATTCACACACACTCATCTCCATGCTTAGGAATAAAAAATATAGTAATAACAATTGCTAGAATTTACAATTGCAGTTAAAGTATAGTTATGTGTTGTAATTGTTTTGTATTTGCAATTCCTGTGTATACACAACTGTGATGGTAGTGTAGAGCAGCCATTCTTAACCCGTGGTCCATGGACCCCTCGGTAGGTGTGATGTCCTCACAAGGGGTCTGCAACTGCCTTGGCAAGTCACTGTTAGTGCAATCCCTACCTTCAGTGCTGTGACAGCCAATGGCTACTCAGAGACTTTCACCTGGAATAGAGGAAGTGGAACAGTCAGGTGTTGTGTGTAAGTGTGAGAGAGAAATGAGGAGAGCAGAGAAGGTGGCCAGCCGAGGAAGCTTCCACAATTTAGAGAAGAATGGCGCAGGTGTTGTCCTGCTCCCTGGCCTGACATCTTCCCAAGGCAGAGGAGTGGCAAGCAGGTCATGTCCTTCTGATGGGCTTGGCAAAAGGAACCAGCAGCTGGGCACAGGGCCAGATACCATGGTGATGGCTCTGGCGGCTCTGGGCTGAGAAGCATGGAAAGGGGGACATCTTCATCACTGGGGTGAGCGCTCACAGTCAAGGGTCAGTGGATGAATGGGGTGGTGCTGCCTGGGGGGGGAGATTAACAAATGTGGAGAAAGGATTATACTTATTTATCACTTCTCTCTAAATTTGGAGACTCTTGATGAACAATTTTAAATAAATATTTGATATACTTTAAGGCTTTAAATTTTGAATTAAGCCTTAGTGGTCAAGCCAACAAAAGGTATTTAAAGGGAATCTACAGTAAAGAAAAGGTTAAGAACTACTGCTTTAGAGAATATATAGCGATCATAAAAGTTGACAAATCCTGCCTTGCTAAGCAGCAGCCACTGTAAGCGAAGGAGACCTGTTCTCCTGTTGATCAGGATGGAGCAGACTGATATTTCCACCCTCTTCCTGCCAGCAATATCTGGTGTGAGGGGAAACTGAGGTAGAGACTGTGCTTCTGATTGTCACAAAATCATCACTGTGTGCTGTTAGTATGTAATATAAGTAATAATACCAGGAAATTAATTTCTATAAATATTCTCTAGCAAGGTATACATTTTTTTTCCTCCTACTACTGGGACTTCTACCCAGTAAGTCCAAAGAAAGGGGCAGTTTTGAGCCAGGAGATGCCATTTAGTTAAGTATACTTATGTATACTTAAGTAGCTGACACAGAATCTTGACCAATGTAAATAACTAGCAAGTTTTAACCATTTCATGGTATCCTAAATCTGCCACCTAAAAAAGCCACTTCACTCTGCCTAATGGTAGGGTTGGCCTGTCATTTAACACTGAGTGACTGCTGTTTGAAAAATTCAAGTCCCTTGGGGGCCCATTGACTGTGTGTGTAATATTTTGGGTTCTTTAGGTTAGAAAGGAAATACAGTCGGCCCTCCACATTTGCAGCTTTGACTTTCACAGATTTGATGTGTATTGCTTCAACCCCTGCCCCCTCACCTTAAGCGTTCTTTTCCAGGGGAATTTTCCCTCTTGATGGTTCTGACTACTCAGCCCTTTAAAAACCCACCTGTGGTCCTTCTCTGCCAGCTGCTGCCTCATCAGCTAAAGATGACTCACTGCCTGGTTTCTCAGCACCACAAACCCTCTGCTGAGGCCCCCCACACACTCAAGGAAGGAGATGGGCAAGAGAGAGGAGGTATAGGGCCACCATACAGACTCTCCCATTCCCTCTTCTTTCCCTGACTTGGTTTGGACTCTTGATGCCTGCTGTCCCCACCATGCCTTGCCTCCCTTCCCACAGACTTATCCAGACATTTTGATATTTGTGATTTTCCCACTTTTGCAAGGGTCCTCTACCCCTAACTCTAGCAAATGTGGAGGGCCAACTATATATACAATGCTCAGATTTATTCAATGAGGTGAGGCAGGTTTACAGGAGTAATATTATTATAGTGTAAAAGTTTTCCTTAGTGTCCAAATGTCACTTTTGAAAGTTACTGTTCCCTCAAGACCTTTCAAGGTTAGAAGAAAGAATAAATGGGCTTGGTAGAAAAACTGTCTCCTCTTCTGACGGAAAAAAAAAATCCCTTTCGGTAGCAATACAATAGTTTGTAGCAGCAAGATACCCAATTTCAAAGCCATAACATTTTATGTGTAGCAACATAGTTCAGAATTCAATTTTATTCCTCCTTAGCTTCAAATCAATATACTTTTTGAAAGATATATGGAAAATACGTTATGCTTTGAAAACTTGATAGAGTCATTGGAACTGCCAGGGATTCTGAATGGAGTAATAACTCTAAGATGGTAGATTAACACTCAGAGGTGATGTAGGGTGACATCCATATGCACTCATTTTGACGACATCACAGCACTTTGCTTTTTGTTGACCTGTCATTTGGTTTAAATAGACGCAATGAGACACCACATCTAGGTGGGGAAGTAAGGGCTGGGGTGACAAATAATTTGCTGCCAGAGGTGAAAGATTCATGAAATCCTATCCCACTTCAATACTATCAGTAGAACAATGTATGTCACCCCACCTAAGACTATCAGCCTAATTTAGGGACAACAGAAGAGGCTGTGGAGAATCCACAACAACTTCTTAACAACACTTCACTGCAACTTCACTGCCACCACCCGTACTGCCCACTTAAAGCAGCCACCTAAAGCTCTAATCTGGCTTTCGGGAAGGGATGGGTTCCATATATTTTAGTAAATATGCATGCAGAAGCCTTTCTAATATCCTGAAGAAATTTAAATGCAATCAAGAAAAGCCGTAACTCATGGGTAGAAGAAAAATGTCATCATAAATATATATTTTTATGAATGTGTTATCTCCATACAGCACACTGAAAATATCTTCAAAAATAAACAGTGCTGGTGTTTTAAAATGCTCCGTGATACTCAGTCCACAGATACTTGAGATGATCAATTACATCAAATTAAACCTACCAATTAAACCAGCCATAGCCTTTGTTATGGTGTAACCAAAGGTGCTAATCACATAAATACCATATACATATTTGCCATCATTGGCAATGTAATGCAGGCAGAAGAGAATGACAGAAAATATGTCTAGTGACATTGATAAAATGCTACACAGAAGAATATATAAAAAACAACGAGGAGTTTTGTGGCCCCTTAAAAACTTAATTTTGTTACAGTGTAAGCTTTTGTGGCATAGAGTCCACTACTCAACATTACTAGCAAGGTTTCTCAAAAAGGTACAAATATTGAATGGCACAATGAGCCCTGCATGAGTATTGTGTAAGGTAAGTCATTCACGTGATCTGTTGACTCAATGGCCTATTTAGTGACTGTCATCTGTTTTACAACTTGAGATGCTGTTGCCAAAACTGGGCTTCAGGTATCTGCTGTGAACTCCAGTTATGGGCTTATATACTCATGCAATGCCTGAGCAGTCCCAACAGAAGCATGTGATTTTCTTCATGGAATTAAACATTGCACATTGGATTGACATACATTTAGAAAGAAGTCCCTATTGTGGGACTCAGTCACAGGCCCTTTCCACACGCGGGCGGGGAAACAGGGAAAGCCACACCAAAACGGGGCTTACCTTGTTCCGTTGCCGCGCGGAGCAGCGCATTTCGCTGTTCCACATGCAGCAGCGTCCCGCGGCGTCCTTGGAGCCCGGCAGCGCCCAAAATGGCAGATTTTGACTGGCGGAGCCTCTCCACCAATTGGAGAAGCCCACCAGCCGGAAATCCCGCCCCCTGCCTGATCTGCAGGGACGCCCTTTCGTGCGTCCGTAAATCCACACGGGCGCTGCAGCGGGGTTGGACGGGGCTGGACACCCCGTGCCTTTGAAAAACCACATAAAATGTGGTTTTTCAAAAGCGCGCGGCGCCACCACTTGCGGGCGCCCAACCGTGGATTGCGATGTGGAATTACTCAAGAGTAATCCACCCCAATTCGCATAACGGTGTAGACAACCTCCATGGAGGTCGATCTACACCGCTTTTTTAAGTCCGTGTGGAAAGGGCCACAGATTGTCTTAATATACAGTCATCATAAAATGTTGACCAAGCCTTATGTATTCATCATTGCTGACATGAAGATTCCTCCATCAAATCAAAATGGTGAAGGGACTTTCCATCCAACATGCCAAGGGACAGAGAACTGATCCACCACCATGGGGGTGACAAATCCACTCTTGATTTTACCGCCACTTGTCCTGCAGTAGCTCCAAACGGAATGGAATTTCTCCTGGTCTTGGACCCTTTAATATCAGAGATTCTCATTTGATTCAGAGCAGCTGTGGGAAGAACAGTGGTAAAACCAAGAGCAGTAGCTCCAAATTGAATGGAATTTCTCTTGGTCTTGGACCCTTTAATTTCAGAGATTCTCATTCAATTCAGAGCAGCTGTGGGAACAACAGTAGTAAAACCAAGAGCATATTTGCTGCCCTGTAATGGTGGCTTTACTGGCCACTCCTGCAAAACACCATTTATCAACTGTGATACAGGGTTACTTCCAACAGAGCAAACCCAACACAAAATCCTATCTGGCTGATCAAGCGGCAGCGTAACTCATGCAGTATTTGGGTTTTCAGTAAGAAAGCTCCCTTACACTTAATTAGATCACTGCTCCATTTAGCGTAGTACTGGTGACCAGTTGGGTAGGGATGGGGGGGTGGGGGGCAGCAATATTTTGGGGTGTCCTGGCCCGTAGCCATGCCCCTGCATACCCTGGCCACACCCCCACACACCACAGCCATGCCCCCACACATAGTGGCTGCACCCCTCGTGCTGTAGCCCCTCCTCCTCCCACCCCCATCCTCCCCACCCTCCAACTTCCGCCACTGCTGGTGACACTGTCTGGCAGCAGCTCTCCAGAGTTTCACGCAGAGGTTTCTCCAACCTTACTAGGAGAGGCCAGGGATTGAACCTGGAAAACATATGCTCTACCACCATGACATTGTCCAGGAATCGTTCTCCAGCACTGTGACGCTGTGTCATGGCATTCTGGAAATAATGTTTTTATAATTTCCCACTATGGATGAGATTTTCATTGTACATATATATTGTATCCTGTGTGTGGAATTTTACAGGGAGTTCCAGACGTTATTATCATCCATTTCTAACCCTATTATGTTTTGCCATCACTTCTTCCGTTGTTTTATCTTACCACAGGAATTCCATTAGAGAGGGAAAAGTGGAACAGTTTCAGGATTTCTTTTGATTTGTAGCATCAAGAGCTATTCCTGGAAGCACCCACAAATGCATTCTTCTGGTCAGAACTAGGAAAAAAAGAATGACTTGATGGATGACAAGGGCAGAATTCTGGGGGTGTGGCTAACTGAAGTGCCAGAGCAGCCAAAAGCAGGTTGCCAGGCAACCCGAATACCTCCTCAGGAGAGAAACCGAGCCCAGTAGTTTGCATATGAACCTGCATATGAACTTTAATACTTTATTCCTATTGTTTATTTTTGCAAATGCTGACTTAGATGAGTTTCATACAGTATTTAAACTAACACAGAAAATATGCTACTATAAAACTACTAAGGAGTTCTGAAACACTGAAAACCCTTACCCTTTTATATAGAGGAAGTGCCATAAGGAGGAAAGCACAGCTGTGTGGTAAAGACAGGGCACCTTATCAGATTGAGGAATTGCCATATCAGTCTGGTAGGAAAAAGGGTGTGTCACAGTAACCTTCTCATTTTTTTTCACCTTAGTAAAATTCAGATGTTAATTCAAGCCTATAATATGACCTCACAGTATTTTTCTTAACAACCACACCTGAAGTCAGAGCATGTGTTCTATACAAACATAAATAGCGACACTCCTAATAATAATTAAGCTTAAGAACAAAAAAAAAGGACCACTCTTTGCAGAGATCATTAACCAGCAAATGTTTTTCTAAGTGAACTTTTATTATAAATCATCTGTTGATTATGTCCAGCTTCATGTCTCTTACAAAAAATGTGAGCTGCAGGTTTCTTTAAAAAGATGTAAATGATATAATATATTATATAAAATATAATACGTTATATAAATTACAACCACACACAAACACTTTAAGTTCGCTCTTTCAGAACTTCACTAGCATTTGTTAGTGTAATATTGTAACACACACACAATTCTCATCCATAGTCCTGTTTGCATTACTGCACATAATTCTGTGTCTTAGACATTATACCTAATTCTTAGAGCTAGGAGAAATTATTTCTTGGTATACAATTCACAGATTTCCCAACCAGTACCCAGAGATTCTTGGTAGTTGCAATGAAAAAAATAGTAAAATATTTAAATCTTCTCAGTAATATTAGTGCTAGTAGGTACAAATTCACATCTACAATACACTTTTACACTTATTTATTGTACAATTCTTTTTGAATCGTAAAAGCCAGTCCATGATAGAAATAATAAAGTATACATATACATACATACATACATACATACATACATGCAGCTTTTCCAAATTGTATCACCTTTGAACCTTAATAATGATCAACAGATGTTAGAAATAATGTCTATTTAAACTAAAAGAGACAAAATTGCAAGTTGTAGGTACCATTGCCACATGAATTACATTGGATTGCTACACATAAGAAGGTTTTTTCCCCCTGGGGCATCACACAATATTTGGAATTCTCTGCCAAATTTATTATGTTATCTTGCTCCCTTTGTGGTATTTGGCTGGTACTTTATCTTTTAAAACCAGGCCTTCACTTGGTTGCTCTTTAACACTAGCAGAAGTACCAAGCTTCATCTTAGTTAGGGTTCTTCTAGGTGGGTGAAAAAAGTATCAGAAAGTATTGATACTTTCCAATTTGTACCTGCATATTCATCCCCTTTCAGCCAGTCTCTTTCTTGAAATATCACAGTTTTCTTTCTCTTCCTCCCCTCCTTCCCCTTTCCTCTCCTACTTATAATTTTCACATCCAGTTCCATGTACCACCTCAGAAATTGATTTTCATCCATTTCCACTGAGACTTTTAAATTATTATTCACAAGTGATACTCAGAGCTCAAGAATTCTGTAACAATATTTCACTGATCAGGCATTAGGACCATTTAATTTCAGTGCTAACACTCCTCTTCTCCTTACTTGATCTCTGTTGAATCTATGTCCTAGAAATAATATCTGTGTTTATTTAGTGGTGGTCATGGCCCTTACTGTGCCATGGCCATTTCCACACTACACTGTTATAATGCTGCTATTCCACTTCCAACATCCTGTGGAGTTCTGGGGTTTGTAGTTTAATGAGGCCAAAGAGCTCTCTGGCTGAGAATTCTAAATGCCCCTCCCTAAACTTCAGATCCCAGGATTTCATAGGATGTTGAAAGTGGAGTAATAGCACTATAACAGTGTAGTGTGGAAATGGCCCATGCTTCAATAGCGTGTTGTTCTGTTTCAGTTCCAGCATTGCCATTTCTGTGTTGCTTCTGGGTTCCGAATCTCTCTACCGCACAGAAAGTGCTATTAGGCACAAATGAGGAACCACACTTGCCCAGGTGACAGACTTGAGGCAGAAAAGGAAGCCATTACAGGATTTTTTTTCCTCATAATGAGGATGAGGGAGCCTGGGATGGTGGCAGGAGCAAGAGAAAGCCTTCCTCAGCTGATCTTAGGGCTCTAGCATGTTTGTACAGGGGGATACGGTCTTCCAAATAGCCTGGACCTAAGCTGTATAGGGCTTTATAGGTCATACCCAGCACTTTGAATCATGCCTGGAAATTAACAGGTAGCCAGTGGAGCTGTTTTAACAAGCGTGTTATGTGCTCCCTGTAACTGGCCCCAGTCAGTATTCTAGCTGCTGCATTTTGAATCTGCTGAAGTTTCCAAATAGCTTCCAAAGGCAGCCCCATGTAGAGTGTGCTATAGGAATATATAGGAATCCACCCAAGATGTAATTGAGGCATGTTTCACTGAATCCCGATCTGACATCTCAAGGAATGGACACAAGTGGTACACAAGTTTTAACTGAGCAAATGCACTCCTGGCCACTGCTGAAACCTGGGCATCCAGGCTCAGAGCTAAATCCAGGAGAACACCAAGGCTGTGAGCCTGAGATTTCAGGGTCAAAGTCCCTGTTCCCTGATCTGCCTTACAGCTGACCAGGAGCACCTCTGTCTTGTCTGGATTAAGCTTCAATTTCTTTGCCCTCATCCAGTCCGTTACTGACAACAGACTTTGGTTCAGCACTGAGACAGCTTCCTTGGAATCAGACAGAAAGAAGATGTAGAGCTGGGTATCATCAGCATATTGGCTGTCATCAGCATATCATCCCAAAACCCCAGATGACCTCTTCCAGTGGTTACATGTAGATATTAAACAGCATGGGGGATCCCACAGGTCAACGGCCAGAGAGTCTAACAGGAATCCCCCAGCACCACCTTCTGAGTTTGTCCCTCCAAGAATGAATGGAACCACTTCATAATAGTGCCCCCAAGTTCCATCCCAGAGAGTTGGCTCAGAAGGATAACATGATTGATGGTATCAAAAGCTGCTGAGAGGTCCAACAGAACCAACAAGGGCACACTTCCCTTGTCTAATTCCCTGTGTAGAGCTGTCTGCAACCCATAACCAGGCCTCAGGCCAGATTGAAATGGATCTAGATAATCCATTTCATCCAGAAACCTTTGGAGCTGGGAGACCACCATACACTCCAGAACCTTGCCAAAAAGTAGAATACTGGAGACTGGTGATAATTTATTCAGGATGGTGGGATCCAGGGAGTGTTTTTTCTTTTTAGTAATGGCTTCACCACAGCCTCTTTTAGGCATACTGGAAACTTTCCTTGCTACAGTGAGGCAATCACCACTCCCCTTACCCATTCAACTCCTCTAGCTGTTTTCGGAAGTCAGGAGGGGCAAAGATCCAGTATACACAGTATACACTCTTCAAAGATCCTGTCCACATTCTCAGGCTTCACCAATTGAAATGAATCTAATAATACAGGCCAAGCAGGTGCCTAGATTCCATCAACTGGACCTTCTGAGACAGTAGAAACACATAAGAAAGTAAGTACAGATACATTTCATTTTGAAAGTACTGTATTCATTTAAATCAACCTGGGAGTGGGAATGAAAAGTCTGGGAGCTCCCAGGAAATATTTCCCAGGAAATATTTTAGAATGAGAACATGATATGATCTCCAAAACAAATTGGTTTGTACAGGAACAAAACCTACAATCTCCAGAGACTCTTTCCCTGTCTGGAGATGCCTGTAACTATTTGAACGCCCTGTTAGTGATATCTCTAAAGTGAGTTTCACATGAAGCTTATATTTTAAACCAATCCATCATAAACATACATTCCAAATTTGGTATAAATCTATCAAGCTGTTTTCAAGGAGATTAGTGGATTTCTCATACACCAAGCAAAGCTATGCTAAGTAAGTCAGATCATCCTGAACATACTATCCAGATTGAGTGTAAATCCAGCCACTTGGTTTTGAGGAAACTAGTGGGGTGCCTCTGCAGGACTGCAGTCTGCATACAACTTAGGCTATAAGTCAGATCATCCCAAAAATACCTTTCAAAGCTGGTGTGAATTTATCCAAACATTTTCCCCTGCTGCTTAACAAACATACAGAAAGAGAGAAAATTAATTTTATTTGTATAGATTAGCTCAAAACTGTGTTTCTCAGAGACCCTCTTTTCTCAACGTTGCTTTTAGTCTTAGGTGGAACTTTTTTTTTTTTTTGATAATGGTTTTAGTAATAATGTTGCCATTTTTTAAAAAATTTTTTTTAAAAAAAAGCTTCTATGTTATACCCTTTGCATTACTTTCGTGGAAGGGAGGATAGAACAGAAATTTCTGTGAAAGAAAGAGAGAAAGAAAGAAGGAAAGAAAGGGCCTTTCCACGCTACACTGCTATAGTGCTATTATTCCACTTTCAAGATCCTGTGGAATTGTGGGGTTTGTAGTTCACTGAGGCCAAAGAGCTCTCCGGCTGAGAATTCTAAATGCCCCTCCCTAAACTGCAAAGCCCAAGATTCCGTAGGAGGTTGAAAGGGGAATAATAGCACTATAACAATGTAGAGCAGAAAGACCCAAAGAAACTAGAAAAGTTCTCAGTAGGACTTAAAACAGGTGCAAAGGGTCTAAATACCCTAAAGGCACCAGATGCTATCTGATCTTGGAAGCTAAACAGGATCAGCCCTGGTTAGTACTATACAGGAGACTGCCAATGAATACCAGGTGCTGTAGGCTATATGTCAGAAGAAGGAACTGGCAAAACCACCTCTGAGTATTCTTTGCCTAAGAAAACACTATGAAATTCATGAAGTTGTCATAAATCAGCAGGCAGCTTGAAGGCATGTACACACACGCAAGTATAGGTGCAGGTTTTTGACATCCTTAGCACATGAAGGGCACTGTTGGGCACACAACAAACATCTCATTGTGACATCTGCATGTCATAGTCCCAAATGGTTCCCTGATAAGCAGAAGATGTCTCCCCTTCAGTGTCAACCAAGGAATAATTCATTAGGCCATTGTCTGGGCCAAAATTTGATTTTCAAAATTGTGAAAATGACTGTCTTTGAGAAATAAAATATTGACAATCAATAGACCACTGTATGACTTAGTCCCTTTCCACATGGAGTCAAAAAAGCGAAATTGGAACAGGTTGCAGCCAGTAAGGGTCTCATGTTTCCGCATGTTGTTGTAATTACATAACTATTTCATTTCAAAGCATCGTAATTACGTAGTTTTCTACCGACAGAAAAGATCCATTTTGTAGCGGCAATACCGCTGTAATCCTATCAGCCAGCTTAATGCAGAAATGTTATAGCGCATTGTCTCAATTCAGAGGCGGCACCAGTGGGTTGTGGGCATTCCTGAGCTGTCCCCATCCACAAGTACAGATGTCGCCATTTTTGGTTGCCATTTTATGCTCTATGCGGTGTGAATTCTGGTAAGTGTGGGAAGGAGACTTTAAGGAGTATTGTTGTTGTTGTTGTTGTTGTTGTTGTTATACATTATTATTATTTTTTGCTGTAACCATTTATCTACATTTCTCTTAGCTGTTCCTCCAATAATAATAATAATAATAATAATAATAATAATAATAATAATAATAAAATAAAAAATTTATTTGTATCCTGCCTCTCCACACGGATCGAGGCGGCGAACAACATACATTATACATTAAAAGACATTAAAAACATACCCAATGCTCCCGTGAAGACAACAGAAGACAACAATGGTGGCAAACACCGAGGGGCTTTCTTTCTTAAGTTCTCTGCCATGGGTATGGGTTGGGGGGAAGAAGGCCATAGAGGAACAAGGGTTGTGAGAACTCAAGATCCATCATCATAAAGTAAGGTGGTAGTGGCTGGTGGCTTTCTGCACCTACATATGTCTCCCTAAAAAGTCCCTCCACCTTCCAACACCCCCCCCAGGTCTCTCCAAGAGTGCCGAAACAACATTGCATTGCCTCTGCCATCACCTCTTGCTAATGCTCACAAGGCGAGGGACAATCGGAGAGGTAGTACTCCAAAGAAGTACTCCCCTTCCCCAGGTCCTCCCCAACAGCACTGAAACAAACAAAAAAAAAAGGATAGTCTGCTGGGTGAACGCCCTCCAACTCCCCCTCCCCGGTTCTCCCCAAGATTATCAAAACCACCTTGCATTGTGTTGGCCATCACCCTTTGCCAATGCTCACATTGCAAGGGACAATGGGAGACGCAGTACCAAAAAGAACAAAAGATGAAAGGCTTGTTTCAAACAAATATTTTAATTAG